>CM031238.1:455431851-455586851 GCA_018340775.1 Taxus wallichiana var. yunnanensis
AAAGGCATAAGAGACATACATACTACTTAGAGACCTCTCACTCCTTCGCAAGCTCTCCCTCCCAGAAGAGGCAGTTTGTTTAGAAGTTTATTCTTCCTCAGTGTGAATTCATCAAAGCCCTGTGTTGTCTAGATAAACATGATAGACCCTGCTAAATCTCATGACATCCCCATATCCATTAATGACTCAAGATTCATTTGGAGTTCATGCATGATCTTCTCCAGCTCAATCTTCTTCTAATAGGAAGACACCAAGTCTAGAAGATCCAAGTCACCTATGAAGAATGTTTTCTTCCCCTTCCCTTTGTGAAGGGTAGACTTGTTGAGAATAGACTGAGGGGGAATGGCTAGAGTGGTTAGAAGACCAAGAACTACATCACAAGGGACAGAAGGAACAAGATACTTTGAGCTAGATTCGACTTTCCATCTCCTTAAAAGGGTGGGTGCTCTCTTGGAGAAGGGATTGGCTGAGGACCTAAGAGGCCATTACCTGATAAAGGAGCATAGTGCCCTGAGCGAGTGGAAAACTGAATTGAAAACCTACCCCTATTATCCTGAGTAGAGGATATTGTTGTTCTTGAACAACGAATAGATAAGGAGAGCTCCTCTTCTCCATCTGATATAATGATTGGGGGCTAACAGCTTGATTCACCCTTTCTCTTGCCCAAATATGGTGTTGGCATTGAACTTGGTTGTGAGGGTTCAGGTCTCATCTTCCCCTTCTCCAGAAAGGAAATCCTCCACTCCAATTCATCCACCTTGTGAGAAATGACACGCACAGTGTCAATGGAATATTTTTCATATAACACATAATATTCCTTGGAAATTTCCTTTAATACTAATTCTTCATCACATAGGAATGGACACTGAAAGTTAGTTTTCCTAGACACTTGGGGCCTCCTCTTAATCTATAATTTCCTTAGGTTTTCAAGAGTCTTCATATCTTCCCATTGAAAGAGATGAAAATACATGACTTGGAAGGTTGTGAAGACATGACTGATTCTGGTTAGCCTTGTGAGAAGTGTGATCTAAACTTGCTGATAAGTCAAGGGCCCTCTGGTGTCTCCTACACATTCTATGTCAAACATGGCCCTAAAAAAGTTTCATCATGACCACACAGGGTTGAATATTTGATTTAAGTCTTCGATGAAATTTCCTTCAAACTATTTACAACGGATACTCTCGCCATGTCGTTGGTATAAGGTAGTAAAAAAATTCCTCACTTACTAGATAAAAAAAGTAATGCATCCTCGTGATGGGATAAAGTTGGGTTTTATAGTAGAAGTAGCACAAATTGATTGAATTGAAAGAAATCATTTTCACCGATAAGGAAGATTCCTAATCGATTCACACGAGGATAATTTAGAGGTTAAAGTGAATCAAAATAAGCATGGTGGATGAATTAACTAGATTTGACAAGAACCACATGGGATAGTTGAACTAAGTAGATGTGAGAAGGAATGCATGATACCCAAGGTGTATTTTCATATAGTAGATGAAAAAGCATATGTCACCTCAAAGTGCTCAAAGGATATCAAAAGAAACTATCCAATCACCATGTGGAGGGAATCATGAAACCATTAATCACAAGCAACGACATGGTATTCTAGTCATATATGATAAGAGTAAAATGAAGAAGGCCAAGATTACTCTTCACACTGTGAAGCCGAAATGATGTATTTTCATAAATAGTGTCATTGATACACACCATTTTGGGAAAGTAGAATATACTTGTGAAATATCCACATTTTTGGGGGAAATTAAAAATAAAATGGGAATGGAATTGTATAAAGGTGATGAGAACACTCACAAAGGGGGGTTAAGATTTCTGTGAAATTAAGAAGAGAAAAGAGAGAAGAGACTGAAACAAGCCATTTTTCCAAAAGACTTGTCTAGAGAAACCTGTTAATTTCTGGAGCTTTCAAAATAAATCATGTCAAGATGGTTGCAAGTGTATAGCCATTGACAAGCATTGAGACTGTAAATGAAAATTTCCCTTGCTGATGAATTTGACAAGCCCTGAGTTAATTGTGTTAATCGTGAGCATTGTTGTGTATGTTTTCAATTCAAGATATTTCAAATAGTTATTCATGTTCCTATTGCAATCTTATGTTAGAAATTCCTCTGAATCACACAAGATCTTGTCCTTGTGGTAGTATTGTGGCATTTGCAATTATGTTATGAGAAGATATTTCATTTCATTGTGCAATAAACAATTTAAA
This sequence comes from Taxus wallichiana var. yunnanensis, assembly GCA_018340775.1. Classification (NCBI taxonomy): domain Eukaryota; kingdom Viridiplantae; phylum Streptophyta; class Pinopsida; order Cupressales; family Taxaceae; genus Taxus; species Taxus wallichiana. Next base: position 455,434,073 of record CM031238.1, read on the forward strand.
TTCACCTTACTTCCATTTTGTTGATATAGATTGTTTGTTAGCTTATGAGTGTATCTTAGGTGTGATGGACCAGGATCTTTGATGTTTAGTTGAGTCTTTGACATGAGCTTTTATGTTAAATTCTCAAAGAATGTGTGAAACCGTGCATCTTTGGGCTTCCATGGGTGCACACCTTCTGGTTGAAGGTTCATTGTTAATTGTTTGAAGTGTTGTTATCATCTTGCTTGGCATATTTTCCAACATTTGTTAAAAGTTCCCAAGAATCTGGTATAATCAACTTTATCCTACTTAATTCCCCAACAAAATCCATCTATAAATGATAAATCCTATAAGACTTACCCTTGCTTGCATTGTTTTTCCATAAATGCTAGGGAGATTTGTTGAATTTACCCATCCCTTACTCAAAACATGCAGGAGAAATCAGGTTTTATTGTTTTCTTTAGTAACCTGAACCTTGTTTAGGAGATATCTTCATTCTCTAGTGTGAAAACTCATGAGAGTTAGATTATGTTGCATTGACCATGTCTTCTCAAGGTTTTCCTTCAAAATCATAGAAGGAAAGTCAAATATTGTTGATCCATTACAAATATAGGTTACAAAACAGGTCCTCTCACCCTGGTTGAAGGCACAACCTAAAGTAGGAGGGTAGGTCATACCCTCAGCATGGTGTTATCCAATTTCTCCAAGCTCGAGTGACAAAGAGTCAGTTGAATCCATCCCCAAATACAAAATGACTCAAATCTTGATATATATGTCTTTAAGCATCATGCTCTGCCTATTGATGGTTCTTAACTTTTCAAAGGGAGAACCATTTCGTACCAACAAAACTGTCAAGTTGAGCGAGATGTGTTTGTAAGTATTCTAGCTCGTGATTTGGACCTTGGTTTTGCTTGCGTGTTCCACAAAGTCAAATGGGGTTATAGTTGGCAAGGTAGCGAGTTTCGGGAATGACAGAAGGTTTACATGGCAAAGGTTTTACTACTTTAGGGGTTGGATTTTCTTTTACAAGTGTAGCAACTAGCTTGGAAGGAGATGGGGATGCAGATTTTGATGGTACTTTAGATGATTTTGCAGGAATAACATTCGAAGAAGAATTATTTTTAGTAATTTTAGGACTAGGAGAAGGACTAGATGACTTACTTGGTATGGCAATGGTTCTTGCTAACTAGTGGGTCTGGTTTTTCTTTAGTGACTCCATTAAAGGTGGTAATGGTGATCCTCTATTGATGATTTTGTTTTGAGGAATTTCTGCGAAGGATCTTCCTTCTTTTTATTTTCTTTCACCGTAACCATTGAGGATGAGGCTCCTTTTTGGGATTGTGCACAAGTGAATACCACACATGAGAAGCTTGGGGCTTCATCATCATCATCATCTTCATCTCCATCAACATACTCAATTAGGCCATTATGCGTATCACCATCAACTTCCTCAACCTCGAGATAATTATCATCATCACCGCATCATCTTCCTCAGGTTCTTCTATTTCTACTTCTTCCCTTGGCTCCTCGGTGTCACAGGTAGCATTGATCGGTGGTGCTTTAAGAGTGAGTGGTGAGGAGGTGGAGAAATTCTTGGTCTATTAGGAGGATTTGGCTTCCTTAGAGTATTCCACATAGTGATCTGAGACAGTTATTTCTTCACAACAATCAAGTCATTGGCCATTTTTTGGAACATTGGATCTGTGGTAATTGAGCCCAAACTTTGACATTTTTCTTTCCATTCGGACCTTTTACTTTTCCAGACAAGATCAGATCATCTTCTGTCTTGATTGAAAAATCATGTGCTTCCTTCAAATCTCTAGGTTGGGCTCTTTTAAGGAACAACCCAACTTCCAGTGGTAAGGTGTTTATGAAGAATCTCTTCAAATTATTTTTAGGAGGCACGACATCTTCGGGGATCCTCTTTATCATAAAATTTTATTTGGCAATGAAATCTCTCATTGATTTGGAAGCTTCTTTCTTCATTTGTACTAATTGAACCAAAAGATCCTGGCAGTCTTCTATGGACTTGAACCTATGTTCAAATGCACTTCTTATATCTTCCCAGCAGGTGACAAACCTCGGAGGTAACATGTAGAACCATTCTACCTTTTCTTGAAGTGATTCCACAAAAATTCGGACTAATACATCCTCATGCTCAACACCCAACACACCACAAGTAGTGATGAATGTTGCTACATGTTCTTGGGAAGTTGAGAACCGTCACCTCTGAATTTTGGAAAGTTTTTCTTGAGCCTTTTGGTAGCTCATGGAGTGGTTGAGCAAGGGAAAGTGGACCGGTGTTTCCACCCCATGGTACATTTGGCATGATTACGATCCCCCATTCCATTCCCGACTCGATCTTCCAACCTTTCTAAGTTTTTGGCTTCATTTGCTGCTCTTGCTTCTACTTTTGCTTGAATTCTTTCAATCTCTTCAATTTGAGCTCTTAATTCTTCTTTTGCTCTTGCTTCTCTTTCTATAGCTTCTTCTTCGGTCTACGTCAGTGAAATATTCAAGGTTCTCATTGATGTATGGAAACTCAATGTCTAATGGATTGGATACACTTGGACTTCTGGTAGAACCAACTGTGTGATGAAAAGGAGACCTTTGAATTTAGAGAAGCTCTTTTCTTCTTTGAAGCTCTTCAAAAGTGGGGTCGAGTATTTCCTCATTGTCTCTATTGCCGAGTGTATCTTCTATCCACCAGCTTGAGATTTATGCTCTTCTTTGTGGTGCTTGAATTTTTCTTCACCTTTCCAATTCAGTAGTGTGTTCTTCTTCGATGTCAAGTATTCTTGTGGCAATGAAGTAGTGGTTGACACTTTGTTTGTTATGCCAAATATCCTCTCACAAATATGAAGCAATATCCTCTTGAATGTGGAAGAGTAATTCAGGTCTTTCAACAGGAGGATTTCTTGGAATAGCCATGGTTTGTAGACATGAGGCTTGGATGATTATTCAAATTGTAGAAAAAATCCTTTTTTGAATTTTTGAATTTTTGTATTTTCAAGGTCATTTTTTGGGTGCATATGTTGCTAAATCTACCCCACAGTGGGCACCAAAAACTGTTGGTGAGAAAATTTGTCAGGGAAAAATTGGTGGATATCTTGCCAATGCTCTAGGAGTCTAAGTCCCTCTACTTAACGGTGTAGTTGTCGTATATGCATGCACAAGTAAAAAGGTGGATTTTCCTGGTGGCCTTTCGGTCAAGGATCCAACAGGGGCACTCCACTGACCCTACGGAAAAAGCTTAAAGATTTCTGTAAGGGAAGAATTTGCTAAGAAAGTGGAAAAGGGGTGAGAAAGTTAGAAAAGAGAAACTAATGTTACAAGTAGAAAATCAGAGACTTGCATACACCAGTTAGAAATTACATCACATGCACTAAAATTAAGAAGAAACAAATCTACATAACAACAACAAGACCAAATAGCATTTAATGAACACAAAGTATCACTAAACTCCTTAGTCAAAAAAGGCTAAAATTCCTTCTTCTTGTATTGATGCTCAAGCAGAAATTGTACATAGCATAGAAATGGAAGACATTTTAGAGTAAGGAAAATGGAAGAAATTTTTATCTCTTTTTCTCTTCACAAGGATATCTCTCTCATGAATTCACAAAAAATAGCTCAAAAGTATATGAAGATCTAAGAAGTCTAAGCACCCTTAAATGAGGAGCTTGCTACAATTTATAGAAGAGAAGACAACTCTTCATCTTCCCGGTGACTTTTCAAATACCATATTTTGACTTTAGATTGTTCATATTCCAATTAAATATTTAAGTCCCTTTTATAAAAACAAGGCGACTTAAATTTTACATTATGTTTCTAAATTCACTTAAAGATATATCAAAATTACAAACCCCAACGCAGAATTATAACATTGAAGAGAGAGAGTGTTGGGTGAGAAGAGAAGAGAGAGAAAGAGGAAGAAGAAGAAGAAGGAAGAAGATGGAAGAAGCATTATGTAGAAGAATGAGTTGTTGCGGTGGATTTGATCTCGCTCCCTAACTAGTTTCCATCTCGTGCTCCTGAGAAGATCTTTGTCTCTCTAAATTCCTTACTGAAACAAGTTGTTGCAGGTTCCACTTTGTCAGCATGAGGAATACAAATACTGCTCAGGGTCTCTGTCCATCCATCAGACACACTATTGATATCTTTGCACTTTCCGAACCATGATGGATGTTTCTCTGTGATAAGCAATGGTAGCAACTGAATCTCTAAGAGGAACTCTAGGGTGTCCTACATGAAGGAAAATGGGTTGTTTGGCCTTTTCTTAACATGTTCCTTAAATAGACCAATTATATCATCGCTGATTATGTCTTCTCCCATTGCGAGTCCTCCAAGTTTCTGAATTTGGTGATTTATATTATCCTACAAATTTTACACTTGTCCCTCTTTTTCCTCTAGTATGGAAATGGCTCGATCAACTGCTTCAAATCTGATTTCCAAAGACCTTGCCCATACATGTGACAAGTATTCTAAAAGAATTTCAAAAATATTCATGTTGATCAATTCCTGATGACATATGGTGTTAATTTCATTCACTACTGGACCCAAAGGATCCCAGTAGTCCCCTTCTTTCTCCAAGTCTTCTTTGAGTGCTTATGTCTTGTTTGTTGTCACACACATGTAAGCGAAGAGTTTGACTACTTCTTGGAGCATTGACTTCCCTTTTTCAGAAATTGAATCGATCCATTCGTTATTCACTCACCCCTACATTGTGAACTCGTGCGTCCTCTTGATAGATTATGGATTGAAGTTGTTGATGGGTGTAACTTCTTTAATGGGGATGGTCATGGCATTTGGCTCAACTAGATGTTGCACATAGGATGACAGAGTTTGCACATGTTCCTTTAGTTCATCAATCTTCTTCTTATATTCCTTATTCCTTGCCACCATGTGAGTAAAATATTGTTGATACATGTGTAAATCCCCTTCATGAGTTATCGGTCCCAGTTGGATCATGCTCATCTCATAGTTGATCGATGTCATCTCATCAACTGGTTTGATCACCTTTAGTCAAGCTACCTCGATGTACTAATTACCTATTCCCCCACTAAGAACCACGAGGTTGTGTGTGTGAGATTCCTTTTTTTTCCTTTAACCAATGAGGCAATTGTTGACAAGTTAGGGGTCATTACTTGTTGAATAGTGCAAGTGTCGGGGTAATTGTTTCCTACATCCAGGGAACATCTCATCGGACTTAGGTTCTACAACAGGTGCATCAACCATTCCTTGTTCTGGAATAGAAGGTACATCTTGGATGGGAGAGGCATTGGTATTAACAAGAGGTGATGCCTCCTATGGTGGTTTGAAGACTGGGTCTTGAACTACGTGCTCTTCCTCCACTTGTGCTTTTGTCACGGATCTTCTTCTTACATTGTTGCAATTGAGCCTTCTTCCACCCTAGCTTTCTTTGGTGACCTTCTATGAGAATAAATCTCCAATTCTATGGATCTTTGTTTAGAACTTGCTCCAGAATGCCTTGAACTTGAGGTATATTCCACATCTCTTGATGATTGTAGTCTCTATTATCACTACTTTTTTTAGAAACCGATCCCAAACACGTGAATATCATCCATTTAGCACGGAAGCTCACTGAGGTGTGCGTAGGTGCCAAGTCCCTCCTTTATGTGAGCTTCATGAGAATGCTCCTTCTTAACATGAGGATGTAATATAACCATAAAATAATTACATTCATTCATGGAATTTAAGATATAAGAATTAACTCCTAACTTAATGCACCCAAGCATAGAACAACATGATCAACTTAATGTAAGTAGAATCAACCATGAGATAACATCAAGGAATCCTGTAACACGCATATGAACATAAGGAAAATGCAAAACTCAAGATCCATCATATGAGTGTTTCAGAATAAATTCATTATATTTATAAGCCAAAATATGGTAGCCAAGATTACATCAAGACAGTCCCATTTTTGAAATGTTCACACTAGCAGAGCTTACTTTTCATCACAGATCTTACAATTACACATTTTTCATCATATTTCCTAATCCCTACATGTCCTATCTTATCTCTCTTATTTCTCTGCGAAAACCATCATACTCATAGAATAATCATCCTCCTTCCATCTTAACTACTCATCATTCTCTCCTACAAAATCCTGAGGGAATCCGGTCATGATTGCTCTACCACTACCCAAGAATGTGTCAGATGTCACCATGTGTTTCCCTCAATCAAGTTCCTTTAGCAAGCATGTGCCAACTAATCCTTAACAACCTTGACTCCTTATCCTTTCATGATAACTGTATTGATGCCCTGGAATATCATTTCCTTGAGTCGCAAGTCTCCATGGCTTATCCACATTTGTATTTGGTCATTTTCCCTTCGCTCCCTATGTGCATCTTTTCCTATTTTCCAAAACTTACTAAGTCCCAAATCCATTATGCCCTAGTGCGAGCCTTTGCACCTTTGCAAGAGAATTACTTATGTGCGTGCCTCCATGCCCTACTTTCGTGTGCCACAAGGATTTGTGCCTTAGGTACTTAGTTACTTTAGGGGCTCAACATCACCCCACACTAAACTATTTGTCATCTGTGAACCTCCATACTCCCTGAACAAAAAAAAATTCAACCCGAATACTACTACAAAGAATAAAGAATAGTGGTAAAGAAATAATCTGAGTACAAAATTGAAGAATGAAGGGGGAATGCTACATGACCAATTAAATGAGTTCGGGAACTCGTGTTTATCTCATCCTTCAATTTCTCCCAAGCCTTCAATTTTGATAAGGCCTTTCTGACATTTCACTTATAATACTGGGCACTTAGTCTGGGATGATTTATTCCACCTTCCCTTTCAATGCATTAATGGCCATCCCTAGCTCCATGCAGACACCCTCGAACTCATCCATATGTTCAATGATGGAGTCTCGAGCTTGCCAATTCTAAAATCCATCTTTTATGCTTTGTCTTGATTTTCTCCTTCTGGGTCATGGTGTTAACGACCAATTATGTGTGTTCCATCTTATTGGTGGGGATGGTCTCCTGTAACACTTTCAGGGTTGTATCTTCCTCTATCACCAACGTGTCGATAATTGGCTCAAATTTTCTACAGTTATTGAATCCCCTATCCACTAGTATATTCACCTCCTTGAGTTGGGAGAATAAATCTTCCAACTTCGTGATCTTGGCAATTGCGACCTTGTTTTCTTATTTTTCCTTTGTGAGCTCTGCAATTGTGGGGCCTATGCCATCCTTGATGTTAATGAGTAACATCCCCACAAGGTCCTCAAGGTACTCCATCTCATCCCCATAATCGGTCTGGCCTAGCTCACCAACGTCAGACATTGGCCAAGAATGATTTTCATGAGGGAACCAATCAATCATACGCATCCTTCATCCGCACATGTTCTCCCCTTAACCCCTAGTGTAACCTATCTATTTCCTTCTCCTTGCTCTTCTTCTTTGTGATCAAGGTCCGAACAATGGCCCATGTATCTAGACTGCACCAGATTACCTTTGAAGACATCTTTTATAGTGCATTACATGCCGATCATCTTTTAGGTGGTTAGGATCCACCACTTTGTATGTATCTCCTCCCTTATTATTCAAGTGAATGGTCTCGATCACATGATCATTGACCTCAAACTCAAGTTCCTTGATGTGGCAGTGCATGCTCCAGTTGAGCATCTTCCTAGTCCTGGGCACACCCCCATCTTGATCCATCAAATCCTAACTATGTAACTTTTCTGGTATGAGGGTGGCCTAGAATCTTACATACAAGACCTTTGTGGGGTCATCCACAAAGTCCATGTGTGGGGACACGGTGTCCACTTCTTCCTTGTAGCTTTGCACTTGGTTCTTTTCTTCTTCACCCTAGGGGTGAATCCCTTATCCTCCTTTATAGTAAAGGATTCCCCTTTATCTCCCTTTGGGTTGGCGTTATGTGGTGTAGTAGCCCCACGCATTAGACTCTTCTCATCCCCTATAGAGTGTTCTTATCCTTTTCCCCATGCCTCACTGCATCTATGGTTTCCACCTCAGCCTCCTGACCCTCCATTTTTGCTTCCAATTCTACTTTGAAAGTGGTGGGGTCTTTTTCCTCTCCTTCCTCTGAGCCTATTGTGGGGCTTGATGCATCGGGTGTCTTTTGTCTCTTTTCATCGACTCTTCCTCCTCCCTCTCACACCCTGACAATGAAGCCTTGGAACCACCCCTGCATGCAAGTGTAGGCATCGTTACTACCATTCTGTCATGTGTAGTACTTCCTCTTTCTGGAGGTATCCAACCTTCCTTCATCTTGTTCTTCTTCCTCTTCCTCTTCCTCTGCATTGCTTTCATGGGCAAGATTGGCATCTCCCATGGCTTTGGAAAGGGAGATTTTGTAACCTCCACCTCAATCCCTCCTTGTGTTTTGGGGCACAACTGCACGAACACCCGATGGACATACCCCTTGATGGTAACGCTGGCTTGTGGGTGTAAGTCCAAAAATTTTGGTTCCAAAACTTTGATGTAGGCAAGTTGAGTGCAATACTTGTATGTAGCATGCAACGTGTGAACATTAACATCCACCTTATCTGCATCAAAATCAGCTTATGCGCACCCTTGATCTGTTTGATGGTGCACTTCATATATCTGGTTGTGAATGTGAAGGGGAGTTTATACCATGGCCCCATTTCTCCCTTGGCCATCATAAACTTTGCTAGATAGAAATTTTGGGTAATGGAAAATTTTACCTTATCTCCAACAACTTGTGGTAACTCATGGGGGATGCATCACTCATTTTCAAAATATCTATGTAAACACTCGAACCATTTATTCATCTGATCCTTATAAACACTCAAGATGGTCCCATCATAGGTGAATTTTGTGAATTGGACTGCAGGGGATGCGTGCGTGGCGGGTGAACCCAAATGTTCTCATCTGGTCCATCTGGGACACCAATCTCCTAGAACACAATCAATAATAGGATAGAGCCCCAAGTGATCTTCACTCCTACCTTGTTTTGTACCCACGCCTCTTCGATAATGTCATTCACAATGAATTGCGAAAAATAGTAGTGTCTCCTCTTGGATACCCTGTAGGATACAATAACCTCTAGTTAATGTCTGTCCACCTTTTTGATGCACCCAATTTGTAGCTAATGAGCCGGGAGGTGACTCTCAACATTGGGTCTAGGAGATCTGCAATTACATGTGCCCTACCCCCCTTCTCGTAGTTCAGCTTTTTCACCATCTCCTCAATCTTGGTAGTGGCACATAAATCAAGTGTCATATCCTCTCTAGTGTTCATGCAAGCCCGTAACCATCTGAATCAAATGGCCTATGATCCTCATTCTTCTTCCCGCAAAGTAGAAGAAATCTTCATGTACTGCAACATTAACCACCTGAAAAGTGGGGTGGGTTTGGCAAAGAATGGTAACTCCCATAGTTGCAAAACCCCAGTCTTTTGTAGCACTTGCTGCACTGAGTCATCAACCTTAGGGTTTCCGAGCTCACCCTCATTGGAGTGTCTAATACTAGGTATGCCTACATCAAATTTTCATTTTTGGATGTTATGTGGTTGTATTCATTGATCTTACATTTGTATAGCTTCGAGCTCCACTTTTCGGCCTTAATAACTCCAGGAGGGTATTGCATCTCCAAGTAGATCTCCACAGGATCCTCCTTTTCCACCACTGGTTTCTTTGTTCGAGCCTTCTTTGGTGTCATCTCCCTCTCCTTTTCATTCATGCCCTAGGTGTTATGTTCCTTTCTTTCGACTGCCCTAACTTGAAAACTTCCCACGTCTCTTTCACGCCACCTCCTTCTTGTTATGTTGTCTTCTTCCCTTCATGCTATGTCACAAGATTCTACTACAACTTTACACAAGTCCACTGGTTCATGATGTACTTCGCGTTGCTCTTTTTTGAGAAACCTTCGTCACACTTCGAGCTCAGGAGCACTGTTAGGAAATAAGTGTTCATAGTTTGAACATATGGTTTGAATATTAGTATTATTTAATATTTAAATAATACATGAGTGTGTAAATAGTTGTAATGCACAACTCATAGATAGGGGTGTGAGAGATTCTGTAGGAGAGAATAATGCTTGAGAGATAGTAGGGATTGGGTGAGCCATGAATCCTTGATTTAAGGAGCTCATTGAGCTATTTATATGTAAATCATTCTCAGATCTCGGATGAATTTTATATAGTATTTTATATTACTGTGTTTTTATGATATTATTGTGTTAGATTATTTCTAATAATCTGGACCAAATTTATTATTTGGTATCAGAGCACCAGGGTTCTTGTGACCAGCAATGAGAGTCAAGCATTCCATACGTATTTGTGAAGGATCCAAGTCTTTGTTACTACATGCATGACTAGGAGGTTATCTTTACATGTAAGCTCGTGTTCTATTCTGTACTTTTGTATGTCACTAAAAAATTTGCATTCATAGCTGGCAATGTCACTCACAGGATTGCATTAGATACTCCTTTCTATGTGGAAGTCTCTACTATAAAGCTTACAACTATATTTTTCCATTGATCATTGTGCAATTGAGTTTTTGAAGTGTGGACTTGTGCATTTCCATTCATCCACATTTTCTATTCTGGACTTCACCCATTTACACCTGAATTTACACATGGACGTGCCTAGATTTGTGATGCGAGTTCCTTGAAAAATCATCCAATCGTGGAAAGTGAGTTCCTTGAGCGGTGAAGTTGTTTGTATGCATGAACGACAAATCATGAGTTACAACTCTTCTTATCCATTTTTGCCATTTTTGGACATATCAGAAAAAAACACAAACATGGAAAAATAAATTTCCATTTTTGGAAAGGGTCCGGAAAGATGTTGGAGTTAGAACTTGTAAGTGCCATAACTTTCAGCTGGTAATGTGTGTTTTTTCGAGTTGTATGCATTGATCCTGTGTTTTCTATTATCGAACTAAAAAAATTATTTTTTCCATCTTTTTTTTTTTTAAAATTAAAAAAGATATATATATATATATATAAAAAAAATTGCCTCACTTTTAAAAATTGGACGCATTTTTCGCTTGTACGCGATGTCCATAGTGAGGGGGTGCATTATCAGTTGAATCTGACACCTAGAAAAATTGTGTAATGAGCTTAAAAGCTACATTTTCTAACTAAGTAGCATCACTCATGGAGGCTAGAGGCAACGGAGCAAGGAGACATTTTAGCAACCTCTCATCAGTCACCATCAATGAGGCAGTAATATTTCTTTGGTGGCCATGTTTTTTCAGTTGTGTTCAATGTGTTTAATTTTAGCATGTGTGGTAGTAAATAAAGAACAGATGGATAATTCATGTTCATAGTCGAACATATTTTCCTATATGTTGCTCTCTTTTATAAATTATGGATGGGGAAACGTGTACGCATTTGCATGAAAGTGGATGGTGGTCCACTAGAAAACCAATTTGAGAGTTTGTGAATCTCTTAGAAAATCACATATAGAGTGGTTAATGGTTCCACTAGAAAACTGTTGGGGTTGATGGTACTCTTTGAAAACCATCGTTATAGAACATGAGCGAGCAGTACTTAGACGAGAACTCACCCATGTTCACACTAAGGGGTGAATGTTAGGAAATATGTGTTCATAATGTGAACATATGGTTTGAATATTAGTATTATTTAGTATTTAAATAATACATGAGTGTGTAAATAGTTGTAATGCACAACTCATCGATAGGGGTGTGAGAGATTCTCTAGGAGAGAGTAATGCTTGAGAGATAGTCGGGATTGGGTGAGCCATGACTCCTTAATTTAAGGATCTCATTGAGTTATTTATATGTAAATCATTCTCATGTATTATGATCCTGGATTAATTTTATATAGTATTTTATATTTTATGTTTTTATGGTATATTATGTTAGATTATTTCTAATAATCTTGACTAAATTTATTAACAATAAAAGAAATTCTCTAAAAGTAAAGTAGTCGAAATGACTATTCTTATCTCTTATTTATACTTTATCGATGCCTTAGAGTTCCTTTGACCACATGTCCTAATGTCACTTTTTGATAATTGATTTATTTCACTTAAGTCAACTTCTACGACTTCCCCTTGCACTTTGCAGCTATAACCTTTAGGCACTCCAATACCATTTAAACTACCATATACCTCCTTCATGCACATCATCGTTTGAAGTACATAACCTTTGTGTTGTCTACTAAGTAGTTCCCTATAATGTTGCCTACCTTATGTCATACTCGCGCGATCCTTCCCTTCTTGTGGTCTTGATTCTTTCAACCCACCTTCATAACCGTGCGAATTTATGCACCTTAGCCATTACGTTGCTCATTTTTCTTTCTTCATGTTAATTTTTCCAACAATCCACTCTCGAAGAATTTTCGCATCCATGTTCAATATAGTAGCTACTTCACCCCACATAAAAATGTATGTGTGGTCCTTTGCATAGAACCTCTTACAATGAAATTAGCTACCGGTGCACCAACGCATAAAACCAAACTAAAAATGACGACAAAGGAAATAACCAAAGAAAAAGTACTAGAAGGAAATATAATCTAATTGGAAATATTGCCTTATTTTTTACTACACATAAGCCTTATTTATAGTAAGGCTTCACTTACTCCCATTGAAGTAACCCAGTAACCTCATCCCATCTAGTGCTTGTAACTGGCACATGCCTAAATCGAGGATGTACAAGATGATGTATGGTCCTAACCAATGGACTTTCAGTTTCTCAGGATGGCACAAATTTAGAGTCATAAAGCAAGACCATCTTGCCCAACCTCGAATTGTTTGTTTTTGATATGATGATCATGTCATGATTTTTGTCACACCTTCTTAGTCTTCTAACTCCACCTAGCAAGTGATTTCCTTTCATCCAACTGCATTAACTTCTCCATGTGCTCTTTTATTGCTTTCTCGTCAGCTAATCCACCTACGTGTGCACTACATAGAGATGGTAGCATAAACTCTATGGTAAAACAAATTTCGCACCAAAAACAAATTGAAATGGTGTGGAATTTTTCAATCTCTTGTAGGTTGTCCTATACAGCCCATAGTATGGCAAATATTTTGTCATCCCAATCATGTCTCCCTACATCACAAATTTTGGTCAGCGTGTGACTCAATATCTTGTTAAATGCCTCAGTGGTTCCATTAGCTTGGGGGTGATAAGGGGTGGTCTTGTGATGGGCCACCATGAACTCTGCTAACAAAATACTGATCATCTCATTCAAAAATTGTGTGCCTCTATCACTAGTCAAGCTTATAGGACACCCATACCTATTGATTATGTTTTCCCATAGGAATCTTGCTACTTTGGTTGATGTCTAATCCTTTGTAGGCAATGTAGTCATTTATTTACCCTTAATACTTCTTTCTAACCCCAGATGCGTCAGCCTATCACCCAATGGGCACTAGGCCCTCACCCAAGGCATGTGCGGGTGTCGAGCCCCTCCTTTATGTGATCTTTATGAGAAGGTTCCACCATTAATGGAGGATGATTTGTAGAAGTAGAAGTACATTCACTTATTTAAAAAGGTAGAAGGTGCAACTAATAGATCCACACATTAATGCATTACAGAAGCTAAATAACATTTGTAAGAAGCATAATAAACTAGATCTAGGCCATGATAAGTCATATAACATGAGGGTTTACACCCATAAAGAATTTATACATAACAAACCCATATATATATTGATTTAAAATAGTTCTGGTAGCCACATTATAGTCAAAAGGGTCATCTCAGACCATATATATTAAATGACAGAGACTTGTCTCCTGCAAATCTTCCTAATATGAGACCCTAATTATACTTTTTCCTACTCTAACCCTTGTTACATATCCTAGTACCCATACATATGCTTATGGCATCCCTTACAACCCTTAGCACTAAGTACTCTAAACCCTTAGCATTTTTGTAGCACTTTGTTACTCTCCTTCTCTTTCTCTGCATTCTCTATGCATTCTCTTTGTGTGTCTATCTCTATCTTCTCTCATCTCCCATATATCTATCTCTGGCCTAAGCATTACTTTATATAAGATCAGCACCCACCTCCATGCCTTCTCTAAGCATAGATCGTGTGCCAAGTGTTGATGTGGTCCTCCATTAGTGAATGTTTATCCCTTTGCAAACCCTCCACTCTCTATAATGATATCTTACTCGGGAATATTCCCATGGGAATATCTTTTTCTTGACCTCCTAGGTTCCAAGATGGAACCTTATCCACTCATCATGCCTAGTCAGGTCCTCATGCTTTTCCTCAATTGTCTCTAGAATGCCAAATATGGCTAAGTCCTCTAAACCCATGTTCTACCTCTTGTGTGTGCCCTAGTTTCACTTGCACCCTTCTTAATCCCCTTTTTCCAAAGCACGCTTTCCTCACGAGAACCCTTCTTCTCACTAGTCCCACGTGTGTGTGCCCTTTAATACTTAACCAATATTTTAGGGTCCAACATCGGAATTGCCTCTGCCCACCTTGTTAAGTAATCAGTATAAGTAATGATATAACACGAACCATTCCTTCGCACGATAGGTGAAATCAATTCTACAAAATCAATCACCCACTTCTCAAATGGTTCTCGCACTGACTATCAATCTTGAGGGTATCTCATCTCTTCTTCCTAGTTTTCCAAGGCATTGGCAATGGTCACAGGCCTTGAAAAATTCAATACAATCCTGGTAGATGTTTTCCCACCAAAGCCACCCAATAAAATCTTACGCGTAGTGGCATTCCCTACATATTGGCCTCCTACAATCCCACCGTGTGCTTCCTCCATGATTTCAACACACTCATGTTCTAACACACACTAACACAAAACCTCATCATAGCCTAGCTTGTATAAGTCTCCACTAATTAACATGTAGGGTGCGATGCGTATGGATAACTACTTCCTTTCCAAAGTCTTCATTCCCTCGATGTCACACTCATTTTGAGAAACGCATCAATATCTTCCAATTCATAGGCGTGGGCCACAATATAAATAATGCACATCTAGAATTGTATCCTTAATGCTTTGTGTGTCCTCCCCTGAGTCAATCCTAGATAAATGGTTTGGTCCTAAATTACTCTTACCCGGTTTCACAACAACCGTAAACTCAAATTATTGCAACAACAAGACCCATCGGCATATGCACCCTTGTAAAATAGGCTTATTTTTCAAGTACTTCATTCCATTTGTCTGTAGAATATAAAGGGTGTTACCAAAGAATCTTGCTTGAGTTTGTGCGGCACATAATCATTGACAACACTTCATGCTCGGTAGTAGTATAGTTATGTTCTACTGGTGTCAACTTCCTACTTGCAAAACAAATAGGGTGATCAATAGTCCCCTCACTAGGTTATGTTAATATTACTCCAATGGTCGTCCCTGATGCATCAACATGCACATGGAAGGGCTTATCCCAGGAAGGAAAGTGTAATATGGGTGCAATGATAAGTTTATTCTTTAATGTGTTAAATGCCATCTACTCTGCCTCTCCTATTGAAATGCACTTTTGTGTTTCAAAGAACTCTTCCAATGGCGCAGTGATCTTGGCATACCCCTTAATAAATTTATGGTAATACCCCGTATGCCCAAGGAATCTGTACTACGCTCTGGCTGGTAGGTTCCCCCAATCCCAAAATAATGACAACTTTGGCAAGATCCACCAACGAAGCCTTCCTTACATATGATATGCCCCAAAAGGGTTCCAAATGGAGTAACAAATACGCATTTCTTAATGTTAAGGGATATCTGCAACTGTCAACATCTCTCGAACATCAACCACAAATTGTCACAATGGTCTCTCACTAGTCCATACATTGTCCAGTCATCAAGGTAGACCTAAAGGAACTTATGGATAAAATCTTGAAATGCACTGGACCACTATGCATGAAAACAAAATAGGTGCATTCTTTAGTCCAAAAGGCATGACTGTGTAGGAAAAGCTTCCTCGCTCAATGGAAAAAGTTTTCTTTTCTTGTTCATCTGTAATTCTAACTTGATGATATCCTGAGAAGCCATCCGTGAAGGAATAGATCTTGTGCCCAGCTACTCCCTCTAGGATATCCTTGGTAAAAGGGGTTGGGAAGGGATCAATTACACATACCGCATTCAAATCCCTGTAATCAACATAGATCCTTATCCTCCCATCCTTTTTAATGCTTATAAACATTGGGCTTATCCATTTTGATTCCTCTACAACTTCAATGATGCCTGATGCGATCATTTTTTCTATCTCTTCCTTAACTCAGATGCATAGATTTGGATTCATTTGGTAAGGTCTCTTTTGAATCGAGCATGCTCCTCCTTTAGTTTGATCTGCATCTCTCCTAAAGAGTGGTGAACTCCCTTAAGCTCATGGTACCCGTGTGGAAATAAATCCTAAAACTCACATAATAGATCAATGATCTTTGAAACCTCATTTTCTAACCAATAATCCCCAATAGTATCCTCCTTAGGTTCCATTTCTAAGCCAATGTTAACCTTATTTGTTTTGAGAGGTTCATGGTAGGCATGCACTTTCTCATCAACACTATCTATTACCTTGCGCGTACCCATAGTATGGTTAACATCCAAGTTCTCCACTTCCTTATCATCTATCACATAGACCAACTTTCCCTTCTCTTTTTCCATGCAAGCACGCTCAAGTAGTTCCTCTAGGTTCCTCTACATCAAAACGTGCCTCCAAATCAGGTTCTCCCAATAATTCCAAAATCCTATCCTCAGCCATGGCACTGTCTCCCATAGTTAGGCGTTTAATAACTGTAACACCTCGTTCAATGGCTTGGAACTTTGATATTCAAATGTTTGAATCAATTCATCTATATTAAGTTTGATTACATTTTGTGACTTTTATTTGATCTTATATGAGTTAGGATGTAATTGTCTATCTTTTGATTGATTGTGATTCTAATGTTAAAAGCTCTGAAATTCTTGACGAAGTGTGTGTTTGAAATTTAGTTTTGTAATAAAGCAGGTCTAATCAGTCAAAGAAATGAAGTATGTAGCATTCAGTATGTTTTGGTAGCATCTGTTCCAACACAGCTTAGTTCCGAAACTTCCAAGCTAGTTCCGGAACTCCATTACATAGTCATCATCTAGTTCTAGAACTTTTGGACTTAGTTCGGAACTCCAGTATTTAGTTCCAAATTTTGGACTTAGTTCCAAACTCCTGGTATAGCTCCAGAACTCTCACGGTTTTGATCCTTAACAATTTCCTATGGTTCTAGAACTTCTCTAAAGTTCGGAACCGATGGAATTTTATCTATTTTAACCACATCCGGAGATTCTACATCATCAATGACCCTTTGATCGGAAAGGATGAAAAGATCTTTGAATGCGAGATCCAGGATAGTTATCTTACAGTTATCCGATCAGCCACAATCTGATTCAACATCTATTCTAGGCATGATTCGATTTCATCATAATCGTAGAGACAACTATGATTGTAAATGTATATATAAGTAGACCTGTAGTAGATAGATATATATAATAAGAAATAGAGATAGAAACAGAGAAGAGATATAGACTAAGTACATAGATCCAGTACATTTTGTAATACCAAATGTTTTATCAATAAAATAGCCATTCTGTTTGAGAGAATTATGAGTTGTTAAATCTTGATTCAGGAGGAGCAAGGGCCCACTCCCCCAAGGACCAGGATATTCATTTATTTGGTATTTATATTTCTTAAGAAAATAGTTTAGATCTGTTAATTCTGTATTGCTTTAATTCTTCTAGTTAAACTTTGTTGTATACTTGTTCCTGCAGGTGTCTAGATAGATTCTTATTTTCTCTTGCAATCATTTTTAAGCATTCTAAGTTGTGTGTGTTTATTTCCAAAAGCAAGTGTGTTTACTTTCAAAAGCAAGTGTGTTTATTTCCAAAAGAAAGTGTGTTTATTTCCATTCCAAAAGTGTGTTTCTTTTCAAAAAATCTTTCAGTGTGTTTCCTTTCAAAAGTTTTCATAGTATGATTTAAATAAGGTTTTACCAAGAAGTCCTTAAGACATTGAAAAGATCCCCCAGAAAATACAAAAACAACTACAATCAACTACTAGATCAATAGGATTACTCTTGTTGCATATAGCTTTAGACACACCCCTGGTTTGATATGACATCAACAAGAAGTTGATTAAATGAAGGGAATAATGACACCCATCATTTTTAGCGTGTCATTTTTAGGGATCACACTAGTTGGAATTTTCTAATTAAGTGTTAGCAAGAGCAACAATCATACATCTAGTAGTTGAAGGATCTTCCCTACTATATCATAAAATATATGAGTAGACCAAGAGACTCAAAGGGTAGATTCCTCCCAAGAACATCTTCACAAGAATTCACAACATCCTCTAGTCCAAATAGGGAAATTGATCAAGAATTGGAGGCACCATCATCCCCTGTCATATAAGAAACAAAATTGCCACCTTTGGAATTCTTAGATCAGTCACCTGAAGGAAGTGGAACTTTTAGGAAAAGGCTTATTACTCAAGATCCATTTAGGGTGAGTTTTGATTCTCAATTGAGTAGTCAACCTCCTACTCCTAATTTTTCACCTTCCCCAAGGCATACCACATACCACATTGATTGGGAGGAAAATTCAGAAAATATTTTTAAAATGGCACGAGAAGTTGAAAGAGTACCTGATAGGACCTTTACTTATCCATTCCAATTGGGAGATGATGATACATCAATGAAAAATATCTCACCTACACATTTACCCACATTTAGAGGGATGTCATCTGAAGATCCTGACCAATTTCTATTTGAGTTTAAGGTACTATGTCAGACCTATGACTATAAAAATAGATAATCAAAAACTCAAGTTGTTTCCATCCACTTTGAAGGATGCAGCAATGAGGTGGTTCATGGGATTACCATCCAACTCTATTAGCACTTGGGCACAAATGGAGACTACCTTCCTAGAAAATACCAAGATTATTGTAGAGGGAGAAATAGGAAGGAAGAATTCTTCAAAATCAAGCAGGAGGAAGATGAAAATATAGAAGACTATTTAGACAGATTCCTCTTTGTGAGCAAAAGATGTGGATTTGTACTTCAAGAGGAGTTAAGTAAAACCATTTTTCTTAAAGGTTTGGATGATGAATCTAGGGAATCCCTTAACTTGATAGGAGGTGGAGACATTGATCAGTTAAGAATGAATGAAATTAAGGAGATTTGTAGAAGCTATTCCAGAAAAGGGTGGACCTAGAAAAGGAAAATCAGTGAAAATTCTGAATCCAGATATGAACAAACTAATGGATGAGTTAGAAAATTTTAAAATAGACATTTTAGTTCAATTAACCTCTACTATGGATGGATTACAAGCTAAAGCAAATGCCAAAACTAAACCATTGGCTATGTATTGTCCTAGATGCAGGAAGAAGCATGCAATAAGAGACTGTCCTTTGGATAAAATAGAAATGTGTCTTATCTGTGAATCTAAAGAACATGATACTTGATGCTTGTTCTCTACTTCCAGTCATAAAGAATCAGCTTAAACAAACTAGTACATCATCCACAATAGAAGAATTGAATTTTGTTCAGAGACAACCTAACCAGGGCAGTTTATGCCAAGATCAGTTCCTAATCCCTGGATGATGCCATGGGCTGCTCAAACAGTACCAAAAATTGGGGACAACCACCTTGGGTACCTCAACCAACATGGAACCCTCAAGATTGGGCAAATCAAGCTTGGTATGCTCAAGGACATCAACAACCATGGGTTGGTCAAGGAAATCCTTATGCTTGGTCACAACCTAGATGGAACCCTAGTAATTATGCTCAAGGAAGAACATATCCAAATCAGAATCAACAGGCCATCATGGGATCCCCTACACAGAATTCACAAACTGAGAATGTAGTCCAAACATAAATACCAGCACAACCAGTAGAAAACCCAAGAAACAAACAAACAACTCTTGTTTATGGAACAGAACCAGAAAAATCAGTTGATTTACATGTTATGGATTGTAAGGATATTCAAACTAGATATGGAAAAATCATTAGCAGTCCACCTATTATAATCACTGAAATGATAGAAGAAAATGAAATCCCTAGTACTGTTGTTCCAAAAGAGGATATAGAAAAGAAAGAAAAAGAGCCAGATAGCGACACTACTGAGACTCCATTTCCAGAGAGATTTAAAGAAGCTATAGAAACCAAGGAGTTTGAATTGGTACAGAACTAAGGAAATTGAATATTGAGATACCATTATTACAAGCAATTAAGGACATTCCCAAATTGAACAAATTAATCAAAATGTTATGTTTGAAAAATCTTGGAAGGAAGAAACAGTACCCCAAGACTATCAAAGTAGATGGGAAACTTGTTGATTTATTAGCAGGAAAACTTTTACTTCCCAAATATGGAGATCCTGGAAGTCCTGTTATTTCTATCTCTATAGGGAATAAGGATATACATAATGTTTTGGTAGATTTGGGAGTGGCTATCAATGTAATGATAGTGGATACTCTGAAAACATTACCATTAATGGGTATACAACCTACTAATACCATATTGCAGATGGTAGACCAGTCTGTTGCAAAACTAGAAGGGATTATTGAAGACATGGCGGTTATGGTGGAGTCATGGGAATATCTAGTTGACTTCCTTATACTGCAGCCAAAAGGTAAAACATTGGGTTATCCCATTATTTTGGGTAGACCATGGTTAGCTACAATTGTTGCCTTAATTGATTGCAGGTCAGGTGATATGACAATCTCGAATGGTAAGAACTCTAAGAAAATTTCCTTATATCCTTCTACATGACCTTTTACTGACAATCATGAACAATTGTGGGTTGATTCTCCTGATACTAATAAGAAAATTTGTCTTCTTTGGCTATGATCACATTGCAGGATCATGTAAGAGAAGTAGAAGAGATGATTAATCCACCATTGGATGAGCACCAATTGTCCTTGAAGCAATCAAATATAGTTCTAGAACTGCGACTATAGTTCTAACGGCTATAGTTTTGGAACCTACAAACTTAGTTCTGAAACTTGAAATTTAGTTCCGGAACCACCACATTTAGTTCCGGAACCACCACATGAAGTTCCGGAACCACGACAATAACAGTTCTCTGTGATTGGAAATAATTTCACTCCGGAGGAATGAGATTTCTCATGGGGAGAGGAAGAATCAGTAGCTTTAGTTTCAAATACATCAGGGAGTGGTGAAGAATTTCTGGAAAGTAGCAGTGATGAAGAGTTTGGCCTGCAAAGAGATAAGTATCATAATTCTCATTACTGTCCTTTTTCCATATATTTTCTCAAGGAACTTTTGGAGATGTTGCTACATACCATATGTTGTTACCACATGCATGTCCACTAAATACTTTAATGGAACCCTTTCAACAAATCAGTTCATCACACATTGGAACCAAGCATGTTGAGATTCAACCGGGTAAAACTTTGAACATTAACAACTGGTTGAAGGATGATGAAGAAGCTAAATTGTTTGATGTTTTAAAAAATCATACTAAAGCTTTTGCTTGGGATTACAAAGACATGAAGGGAATTCACCCAAGTATCTGCACTCATCACATCTATACTAAAAAAATTTAAACCAGTTAGGCAGCCTCAGAGAAGGATTAACCCAACCTTAAGGGATATAGTCAAACAAGAAATTGAAAAACTATTACAAGTAGGTTTTATCTACCCTATCTCAGATAGTCAGTGGGTATCTCCTCTTGTAATTGTTCCTAAAAAGAATGGAAATGGAGAATATGTGTTGACTATAGGGAACTAAACAAAGCCACACTGAGAGATTATTTTCCCTTACCATTCATAGATCAAGTCCTAGACAACCTTTTAGGTAAACAATACTTTTCCTTCTTGGATGGCTTTAGTGGATACAATCAAATCAGAGTTGTTGTTGAAGATCAGGAAAAAACTACATTTACATGTCCATGGGGTACCTTTTCCTATAGGGTGTTACCATTTGGCTTATGCAATGCTCCTGCAACTTTCCAGAGAGATGTACTTGTAATCTTTGTTGATCTAACAAATGATTGTGTTGAGGTATATATGGATGACTTCACTTGTACATGGAGATACATTTGATGATGCTTTGAGAAATCTAGACAGAGTGTTAACAAGATGTGAACAACACAATCTATCTCTTAGTGATGAAAAGTGTTTAATGATGGTTGATGAGGGGATTGTATTAGGACACCATATTTCAAAAAGAGGAATTCAGGTTGATCAAAACAAAATTAGGATCATTTCAGATTTACCTATTCCTCAGACCCCCACAGATATCAAGTCATTTCTAGGACATGTTGGGTACTATAGGTGCTTTATAAAATATTTCAGTAAAATTGTTGCCCCCATGTTTAATTTGCTAACCAAGGACTATGAATTTCTTTGGGATGAAAAGTGTCAACATGCTTTTGAAGAAATTAAAGAAAAGTTAATCACTGCTCCAATATTGAGAGGACCTAATTGGGAAAATCCATTTCATATCCAAATAGATGCTTCAAATAATTCCATTGGTGCAGTTTTGGGATAGAAAGATGAAGAAGGAAAAATGTATGCTATTTATTATCTTAGTAAGAATCTTACTCCCACTGAAAAGAATTACACCACCACTGAAAAATAATTTCTTGTTGTGATTTATGCAATCAATAAATTCAGACATTACATTACATGTTACAAGATATTTGTACACACAGATCATTCAACAATTAAATATTTAATGAACAAACCAGTGGTTGGAGGAAGAATAATTAGATGGTTATTACTTTTGCAAGAATTTGATATTACCATTGTGGACAATCCAAGTAAATCTAATGTGGTAGCTGATTTTTGTCAAGACTAACCACTACAGGGGAGCAAGATCCAGTCAAGGATAACTTTCCAGATGAACAATTGTTTTCTATCTCAGCAAGTACACCATGGTTTGCTGATATGGAAAATTATCTTGCAACAGGGAAGTTTCCTCCTTCTTTCACTAAGAAACAAATAAAGAAGTTAATCAAAACTAGTGCACAATTCAAATGGTTAAATGGAATGCTATTTAAATGTGGGCCTGATTTTGTTTTGTGCGGTGTGTAAGAGAAGATGAAATCTTTGACATCCTCAGAGCATGTCATGATGAACCAAGTGGAGGACACTATTCAGTGAAAAGAACAGCTCATAAGATACTTGGCACTGGTTATTATTGGCCATCTCTGTACAAGGATGTAAAGAGATATATCAAGCGGTGTGATCCTTGTCAAAGGATGGGACAACCAACTTTCACCAATGAAATGCCTCTTCAACCTCAAGTAGTAATTGAACCATTTGAGAGATGGGGATTGGATTTTGTTGGTCCCTTTAATCCTCCTTCACAAGGAAAGGAATATATTCTTGTGTGTACTGACTATGTGACAAAGTGGGTAGAAGTGCAGGCATTGACAAATGCCACTGAAGAAGTAGTTGTTGATTTCCTTTGGAACAAATTATGGTAAAATTTTGGAGCACCGAGGAGCATAGTTTCAGATCAGGGACCACAATTTATGTCTAATATGATCCAAGCTTTCACAATGTATTACCAAATCAATCATAGGAAGTCATCTCCTTATCACCCACAATCAAATGGACAAGCTGAAGTAACAAAATAGAGAATTGGAGAACATCCTTACCAAAATAGTTGAAGCTGGGAGAAAATATTGGGTAAAGAGACTACCTAAAGTTGTTTGGGCTTATAATACAACTTGGAAAACTACAACAAGGGTTTTCACCATATGAGTTAGTCTATGGGAAAAATCCCTTGTTTCCCATTGAGTTTGAACTTCAGACATTGAGGACAACAGTTAAGGTGGGAATTGAGTTGGATGCAGCTCAAAAAGAAAGAATCCTTCAACTCAATGAGTTGGATGAATTGAGGATGGAAGCACTTCAGCAGACAGAGATAATCCAAGATCAAAGGAAGCAATGGCATGACACACATATCAAGAAAAGGAATTCAAAGTAGGAGACTGGGCATTGTTGTTTGATTCTAAGTACCAACAATTCAAGGGAAAATTGAGAACCAGATGGTTGGGACCTATCAGATTGAGCAGATATTTGACAATGGTTCTATTCAATTACTTCCCATTGATGGCAGTAGAAGAACACTCTTGGTCAATGGACATAGGCTGAAACTCTATAGGAAGCCTCCCACTAAGGATGAATTCTTGAGGAAGATTGAAGCAGACAAAGAATTTGATCATATGGAAGAACCCAGTTCTTCCAAAATGATCAAATAACCAGATGATAGATCCAGAATAAAGGGAAGAAAATGAAAACCAGTAAATGGCATTTTCTTCCCCCAAAAAAAAAAAAAAAATAATATAAAATATATATATATAAATAAAAAAAATTTCTCTCAAAGGTCAATTGAAAACCAACAATGGCGGTTGACCTCTTCTTTTGGCTAATTCAAATAAAAGGAATTCTTTGAATTCTAGTATCTTATCTAACCATGTTTTGTTCCACTTGTAGGAATGATGAGTCATCATAACAAAAGGATTACATCATCAAGGATGGTAATTATATCTTTTAACTTATTTAGGGTTAAATTAAATGTTTGCATGTGTGATTTGACTTGATTTAAAAGTTGGTATGATGAGTCATCTATTTATACATTATGATTACAAGTGAGTAATCATGAAGATGATATGGATGGAATAAGTGGTGGCATGGTTATTATTGGTAATCATTAAGTGCAAAATCAAGTGAAATAAGTTGCAGAGAGATTTTGAGAAGCAGTGAATTAAGCTTGTGTTCTACATGCAAAAAGAAAGAGGGATTCCATGACTAAGAAAGAGAGGTTACGCTGACTAAAGTCATAGGTTCCTGAGCTAAGAATAGAGGTTCCATAGCCAAATTCATCAGTTCCATAGCTAAGCAAGAAGGCTTGCAACCAATTTGCACAAAATCAAAGGAAACAAAACTCAAGCCGATATGGGGATTAAAAGAAATCAGAACCAGAGGATGATTCCCAGCTGCTCACAGATGAAGAAGTGGCATCTATCTTTGAGCATGCAGGATGGCTAGAGTTCCTGAAGAAGTTTTCAAAGTATAATGATGAATTAGTAAGAGAATTCATCATAAACCTAGAGCAATCCAGGACAAAGGTGAGAAATATATTTATTCCTTTTTCTATAAATACAATAAGTAATGTGTCTAGAGTGCCAATTGTGCATGTCCCACATCTGCCCAAAGGGACATTGAAAGAACTAGTTGAAATCCTACTACAAGGAGGAGAAACTAAACCCCAGTACATCTATAATACAAAGAAAATCATAAAAGGGGTCAGAAGGGCTAGTTTTCCCAAACCCTTTGATAGGGTAGCATTTTGGATAGTGAAATATTTAACTTGTGATGGTCAATTTGGGTCCGTAGGAAAAGAAGTCCTAAAAATGCTCATATATCTGAAGTATGGATCCACAAAACCTAAGTACATAATAAACCTTCCAGGGTTTCTTTTTTATTCTATCCAGACCATGGCCCAGAGGTATTCCTGGGGTGTTGGGACAATCAGGCATCATGGGCTAATTCATTTAGTATGCCAGCACCATTTTCTATCAAAGAAAAATGGAGAAGAAATTTGGGAAAAGTTTCTTGGCAAGTTCAAGAAAAACCCTAATATTATCAGAAGAACAATACCAACTCCATTTTCTCCTTCAACTAATTTGGAAATTGATGCCCCTATAGAAGAAAAAAGGAAGTGGAAAGAGAGAATATACCAAAAATAAGAAGGTCTATGAGAAAATCAAAACAATAGAGCCTTCTGTGCCTTTGAAGGAAATTCCTTCTTCTGCAGCAGACTTCGGGGAGCCAATATATCTGTCTCTGATGGTGATAGCTCACCTGTGCAAGAAAAGAAACAAGAGTAAGAAGAAGCTCTAGAAAATAAATCCACCACTTGGGCATGTTGAAATTCCCCAGAGAAGGAAAATTCATAAAAGGACAAGGGAAACCCCAGAGGGAAGGAGTGAATAGGAAAAGATGGAAAAGGAAGTCTGCTGATATTTTGGGTAGCATGGCCATGACTCCTCTGAACCAAGCCAAGCTGAGATGGACAGAGGAGATGAGAGACTTGAAGAGCAGGAGTTTCAAGAATTGGTTGAACCATCAACATTGCCACATGAAGAAGAAGAGTTGGCATCCTAGAGAAGAAAAGGAAAATTTCCTTTGATAGAGGAAGAATGCTCAACTCCTCAAGTAATTTCAGAGGAAGAAGAAAGACATCAGGTTAAACAGGCTTTGTTCTTATCTAGAGCAGAGCTCATTATCAGAGAAAAGGATGAGGAATTGGATTTCCTCAAACTCAAATTAGAACAAAGGGAAATGCTCATTGGAGAGCTAACAACTCAGCTTGCAGCCAGGACTGAGGAGTTATCAGTAATTAAGAAACAACTGATAGAAAAAGAGGAAGAATGTCAGACTTCCAAAAAATAGAATGTTGTGTCCACAGTCTCTGCACAGACTAAGTTAACCTATTTTCCACTCAAAACAACTATGGAATGACACTTGCAGGGAGCTCAGAGAAGCTAAAACATCAAATGAAGATTTGAAGACCAAGATGGAAGAAGAGAAGAAGGCAAGAAAAGAGTGGGAAGAAAAATTTTATAAGGAAGAAGGAAACAAATATAAATGTCTTGCAAAAATTCATATGGTCTGCATTATGAGTGAAAAATTGCTTGCCTGCAGGAGGCCCTCTCCTGCATATAGTGTGTTTTTAGAAGAGTAGTTCATTCACTGGCAGCTTGTCAAGGATTGCATGTGGACTTCCACATGAACTAAAGGATGAATCTGAATTCATGACAACTTACTCTTTATCCATCTGAGTAGAAAAATCTTCTATGTGAATTTTATCTTTGTAATTTTATGCTAGAGAAAAACACAGGATTTATGATCAATTTGTATGTGGGGAGAGCCATCTCAATGCATTTGTCTCTGTTCTACAAAACCAAATTGCATGGAAGGAAAGGGAATCTGAGTTTTTATTGAAAGCTAGCTCAACTAGTCTCTGTATGAGAGCTCACTATGGTAAACCTTCTGCCTTCCTCATACATTTTAGAACTCATGCCTTTGATGAGAGATTCAAGACACATTATTTTTCCATTCTACAAAAGAGTATTGATGCCTTTACCTCCTATGAGGAGGAGAAGTTTGAAGATATTTATGAAGGATGCTCGAAGAGGTGGGAACTCCTTACTGTTTCCTTGAGAAGAAGGGAAGTAATATCCCCTACAAATCTGATCTAGAGTTTAGAAAGGGAAAAAGCATTATGCACAATAATTCCTCAGATCAATGAGACCTACGGGAAAATATGGATGGGAATGTGAAAAAAGGCCCCCTCTACTTCTCACCCCCATGTCTCCTTGGAAAAATAGAGAACCTCAAGATCCTACTGAATTTGAAGAGTGGGAGAGGAAAATAGAAGCAGGAGTTGGGTATAGTACCTCTAAGTTTAAGCATTGGAAAATCTAGTTTCAGCCATTTGATCTGAGCAATCAAATGGAATGCAGAACATATAACCCCACTTTTGAAGAATGAAGTTTGTAAAGGGACTTACAAACAAGTAAGTTTGGGGGAAATGATGAGGCCAGAATATGCCCGATTAATGTATAATATATGATCTCATCTTACTCTCCTTTTTATTAAGTTTGATTGCATTTTGTGACTTTTATTTGATCTGATATGAGTTAGGATGTAATTGTTTGTCTTTTGATTGATTGTGATTCTAATGTTAAAAGCTCTGAAATTCTTGATGAAGTGTGTGTTTGAAATTCAGTTTTGTAATAAAGCAGGTCTAATCAGTCGAAAGAAATGAAGTATGTAGCATTCAGTATGTTTTTGGTAGCATCTGTTCCAACACAACTTAGTTCGAACTTCCAAGCTAGTTCTAGAACTCCATTACATAGTCATCATCTAGTTAGAACTTTCGGACTTAGTTCCAGAAACTCCAGTATTTAGTTCCAAATTTTGGACTTAGTTCGAACTCCTGGGTATAGCTCCAAAACTCTCACGGTTTTGATCCTTAACGATTTCCTATGGTTCTAGAACTTCTCTGAAGTTCGGAACCGATGGAAGTTTATCTATTTTAACCACATCCGAAGATTCTACATCAATGACCCTTTCAATCAGGAAAGGATGAGAAGATCTCTGAACACAGATCCAGGGATAGTTATCTTACAGTTGTCTGATCAGCCACAATCCAACTCAACATCTATTTTGGCATGATTCGATTTCATCAGAATCATAGAGACAACTATGATTGTAAATGTATATATAAGTAGACCTGTAGTAGATAGAAAGATATATAAAAATAGAGATAGAGATAGAACAGAGAAGAGAGATATAGACTAAGTACACAGATCCAGTACATTTTGTAATACCGAATGTTTTATCAATAAAATAGCCATTCCTGTTTGAGAGAATTTTGAGTTGTTAAATCCTGATTCAAGGAGGAGCAAGGGCCCACTCCCCCAAGGACCAGGATATTCATTTATTTGGTATTTATATTTCTTAAGCAAATAGTTTAGATCTTGTTAATTTTGTATTGCTTTAATTCTTCTAGTTAAACTCTTGTTGTATACTTGTTCCTGCAGGTGTCTAGATAGATTCTTATTTTCTTGCTTGAATCATTTTTAAGCATTCTAAGTTGTGTGTTTATTTCCAAAAGCAAGTGTGTTTATTTCCAAAAGCAAAGTGTGTTTATTTCCAAAAGCAAGTGTGTTTATTTCCATTCTGCAAAGTGTGTTTCCTTTTCAGCAAATCTTTCAGTGTGTTTCCTTTCAAAAAAGTTTTCATAGTATGATTTAAATAAGGTTTTACCAAGAAGTCCTTAAGACATTGAAAAGATCCCCCAGAAAATACAAAAACAACTACGATCATCAACTACTAGATCAATAGGATTAAATGAAGGGAATAACTCTTCACATGTTGATCTCATATATCAAAACTTATGCATCCCTTATTGACCGTAGGTCAACATTATTCTTATAAACCAAGGGTGCCTAAGTAATGATGGAAAGTTGTCCACCTTAGCTAGCACCAAGACTTCTCCCAAGTCTTTAGTAAAT
This sequence comes from Taxus wallichiana var. yunnanensis, assembly GCA_018340775.1. Taxonomy (NCBI): domain Eukaryota; kingdom Viridiplantae; phylum Streptophyta; class Pinopsida; order Cupressales; family Taxaceae; genus Taxus; species Taxus wallichiana. The sequence goes on from CM031238.1 coordinate 455,463,044, forward strand.
TTTGTCTCTTGGATAGTGATAGCGACGTCCTTGAAGACACTAATAGGCATCACCTTTGTCTTGTTAGCCATATACATCACATTTTAGGATGACATAAAGGGGGCCTTCCCATTTGATTACATGCATCTAAAGTGAGAACATTAACCTCTGCACCCATGTCTATCGTAATATTGCTCAGGAGCCATCTCACAACTATTGCATTCGGGGTAATCTCCTTATCATATTCAATGGTGTGAGGGGGAGGTTAATGTGCAAGACCAATCGTTTGCACTCCCTACCTCTTGCGCGTGACACTTTTTCTCGTAACTATTCCCCTAGAAAAGGGATGATATTCTCTTGCCTTAGTATTTTGCATACTTCCCTGACTTCATCTAGATCCTTCAGGAGCCTCGGCTCTCTTCCTTTGCTCCAACTAATGTGTCTCTGCTCCTTTAGGCACTTTGGATCTCTCCTTGTAGGATTCAAATTATATCCATGGTCACTGATAAACTTCTTTTTGATGAGTAGGCTTGGTACTTTCCATGTACCACCTCCTCTTTAATAACCAATGGCCTTTGCTTAAGTATTTCTCTTATGCACGCAGCCTCAACACGCTTCATTACCGGACAGTTCCAACTCGACTCGTGCGCCACCACTTGCATCCACTGTGAATCAGCCTTCTTCACGCTTACCATCCATGCGTCTTTATCCTTCATTATTATTATTGGCTCATGTTTTCAAATAAATCTGGCTCTCCTCATACTTGTGCCTCTTTCCTCACCAAGAGCATTATGAATCGATCAAGTCATTCACACTTATAGTGCTCCAAAGACCCACATTATAACAAGTTTAACGCGGAACTCACTTATTCCACCTCCATAGTTGCCTCAACCTTGAAATCCTACATGAAATCTCCTTCCACAAAGCTACTCCATACGTGCGCCTTTCATAGTGATAGCCATTGTCCTTGGAATTGTTTGCAATGTTGGTCTGGTGCACACCAATATCAATGACATCATGTATCTGGTCAATCAATCTACAATCATTGGTGTCATGGGTAGTGGAGGTGCAAATCTTATAATAAAAATATACATTCTTACGGATCACACGCTACAGATAGCGGAAACCTACTTGCATCATGATCTCTGTGGAAAATTTCATAGTCTACCATCATGGTGTGTACCAATCTCCAAGGAAAATTGTCCTTTGTATGCCCCTCTACCTCATAATCTGTGCACCATAGGCCACTGCGAGTCTCATGGGTCAAGTTCACAGATAGCTTCTCCATTGTTTGGTCATTGTAGCAATTTGAGCTTCAATAAAAGGACTAACATTGGTATCCATGTTTCCTACAGCCTCAACGCGTGCAAGCAAGCCTCCAAGGCCTCACACACAGTCTCAGAAAGTCTTGTGTGACAATGCTCTCTTGAAAGTGTTATTAATCCTCCAACAAACCATTGAACATGTTGAGAAGGATGAATATCATAAGAGAGTTTTAAAATGCACATCATACTCTCGCACACTCTCTACCATAACTTATTGAATCTCCTTCAGTGTGTTAATTTTCTTATGTTTAAACTTAGGAAGATGGAATTTAGCTAAGAAGGCATTATGCAAATGGTATAATCTACTCTGTCGGTGGGGGTCATACTTCCAATACCAACTATGCATGTGTCCTTACTGCAATGTTGTTGCAAATGACTTGCCTTCTATTTTGGGGTAGTGATCCCCTTCGCGTTCCATACGACTCACATTTGTGTACATGCTTTGTAACATCCTCAACACCTTTGTAATATGGCAGATGCAAAGACACTTCAAAAATTACTTATTGAGGTGGTTAGGCCCTTGTCCGCTTTGATACGGAACCTTAATTCCCTCTAGTATTACCTCCACCACCAAACCCACTAGTTCCACCAATGCCTATTCCTCCTGACCCACCAGATTCTCCAGATCCGTTAGGTCCACCAGGTCCACTAGTTCCTATTCCACCTCCTGTAGCTGGTAAGGGTCCTGAAGTGGTCGCTCCCTATGTCCCTAATGTCATGTTAAACTGCGCACCAACAATCTGTGATATGCACCGCTACTGAGATGTGCCTCCCATGCTGCTTCTGATGTGATACCCAAACTTTGTGTACCCATAATTTGCCCAAATGTCGTTCCACACAATATACCTATGAACACAGGGGAATGATTGTGCGCCATAAATGTGCCAAATGAAAAATTATACCTCCTAGGTGTTGATCGGTTACTTTCACCAATACCAATTGGGTTAGTAATAATTATCTCTAGATTTGGAAAGCTAAGCATTAGGGGTTGCTCACTAGGTGGATTCATATGCACGATAACGATTCCTCTCCTTTCTTCATATGACAAGCCTTCTCCAAAACCGAGGTATTTCTCTTGTGCTTGCTAAGATGGGGTAGCATAGACTGCCAGGGTTACACGTCCTCCGCATGAATCTCAATTCCTTCCCATGACATTTGCCTTCATAAATCCATCACTCATGTAACTTTGATTTTTCTAACTCCCTCTCATGAGCTTCATTATGTGTGATTCATATCTCTTCCCTCTCCTTTTTAGTGCAAGGTCCGTCATCTTCCTCCACCCTAGCTTCCTCACCCAAAGACTCTCAAGTTTATTCGGCCATAAGAAATGCTTCCAAACTAAGCGTAATGATCAGGATATTTATAGCTAAAGGGATAGCATGCAAGAATGATCCTCTTGGCTCCCTCAAGAATTCAAAATCAATAATATCTTGATAGGAATACGTTGAAATCATGTACTCCAAGGTGTAACTCATCAATACTCTACTCCACCAATGATCAACAACATGTGTCCAAGTCAGATCAACATCATGTAGCCTCTGATACTCCTCTTGGGTCCATACGCAAGGTCTATAGTACCAGCTTGATCTAGATGCATACATCGAAAGCCATTCATACAACTCCACTAGAAATTAATAAAAGAAGGTCTCATATAGCTCATGATACATATGTTCTTCTACCCATTTACGTACGTCAAACTCAGGTCCACCACTAAATCTCTGAGAAAACTCATCCTCCATGCTTTTAAGCCATGCTTCGACATTGTCAAAGGTCAAGCACTCTATCATCACACACCATTATTGCAATAGCTTTGAAAAGAGGTCCCGGTAACGGAACCAAAATGTAGTCTTTATTATCACTTCCTATTTCAGCAACCAATCCCAAACACATCGGCATATCATCCAGCTAACATAGAAGCTCACCCAAGGCATGTGTAGGTGCCAAGTCCCTCCTTTATGTGAGTTTCATGAGAATGCTCCTTCTTAACACGAAGATGTAATATAGCTATAAAATAAGTGCATTCATCCATGAAATTTAAGATATAAGCAGTAACTCCTAACCTAATGCACCCAAGCATAGAACAATATGATCAACTTAATGTAAGTAAAATCAACCATGAGATAACATCAAGGAATATTATAACACACATATGAACATAAGGAAAATACACATATCAAGATCCATCACATGAGTGTTTCATAATCACTTCATTATATTTATAAGCCAAAATATGGTAGCCAAGATTACATCAAGAGAGTCCCATTTGTGGAAATGTTCACACTAGTAGAGCTTACTTTTAATCACGAGATCTCACTATTACAATTTTTTTGTCATCTCTCCTACTCCCTACCTATCATTTCTTATCTCTCTTCTTTCTCTTTGAAAACCATCATACTCATAGAATAATCATCCTCCTTCCATATTAACCGCTCATCATTATCTCCTGTGAAATCCTGAGGGAATCCGGTCATGATTGCTCTACCACTACCCGGGAATGTGCCGGATGTCGTCATGAGTTTCCCTCAATCAAGTGCCTTTATCAAGCATGTGTCAGCTAATCCTTAACAACCTTAACTCCTTATCCTTTCATGATTACTATCTTTATGCCTTGGAATATCCTTTCCTTAAGTCATAAGTCTCCATGGCTTATCCACATATGTATCCAGTCGCTTTTCTGTTCACTCCCTATGCGCGTCTTTTCTTGTTGTCTAAAACTTACTAAGTCCTGAATCCATTTTTCCCTAAGCGCGATCCTTTACGCCTCTCCAAGAATTAATTTCGCACGTGCCTTCAAGCCATTCTTACGCACACCACAAGGCTTTGTGCCTTAGGTACTTAGTTACTTTAGGGGCCCAAAAATGATGACTAATGAGAGGCTTGTTTCTAACATGTGGGCATACCTCGTGACTGGATGATCATGGTTCTCTTCCTCTTAAACCAATTCCTTATTCTCTTCATCACCTTCTCAATCCATTCCTTTATATCCCCTAATTCATGAACATACCAGTTGACTTGAGGTAATGGAAAATTTTTGAGTGCCGCATACTCGGATCATATATCTATGTCCCATCATCCTGCAAGATGTCTTCATACTAAGAGAACTTGAATTTCTTCATTTCATTGACTGTCATCCTCATATGGTCCTTTTCTTGTACTTCAAATTCATCAGCATAATTGGCCCAATAATCCTCAACTTATGGCTCATGTTACGGGTATGGAGCGTTGAAAGAGTCAGGATCATCTTGGATGTCAAAATTAGGCCTGATAGTGTAGGAATGTAAAGTAAAATGACCAAAGGAAGCCTCTAGATGCGATGCATCATTTGCATTCTTACACATGAATACCCAGAGAGAGATAAGAAATGATATTACTTCTTCTTCCTACTCTTGAGCTTCCGTTGTTGACTTTGAATGATCTACCTATAGAGCCCGAATACTACAATTCGGTTCTTTAAGGTACTTGGGCAACCTTAGTGGCTTGATCGAAGCCAACAACTAGTAGTAGGTAGAGAAGGTAAAAATTGGCCGAAGTAAGAGCCATACTTCTTGATCAAGGATGCCGCTTGTGGTGACATCCTAGCCTCCAAATCACCTTCCAAGTTTCAGACCATGTACATTGTGAATGCATCATTCATGTAAGCGAAGTGCCTATGACTTTTCTCCATCACCAACTGCAGAATTTTCACATGTGCGGGCACCTTGAAAGTAATGTTTTGCATGAGAGATAATCCTTTGAACGATCTTGAGCTAGTGAGAAAATACACCAAGTAAGAAGTCACGAGGAACTTCTTCGTCATGGGTACTTGAAGCAATTGCAAATGCAGATTATCACTGATGATCTGCCCCCAGTAATGTCTCTACTTTCCTTCAGTCAAATCCAAGATGAAAAGACCCATCCACTCTTAGAAGTATCTCGTGTTCACTTCTCCCATCACCATGTTGAGGAGCGTTATTGTATCTGAATATCCCTCACAAAACTCACACCTTGGAAGGTTCTTGGGCATTCTTGAGGGATTTCTCCATGTCTTCATCCACGAACCAAGTGCAACCCCTTGCACATATGCATCCGTCATTTCCCAGTTGTGCAAGGCCCTGTCCTTTGAGATGTCAACCATGCTCAGTGATGTCAAGATTTGAAAAGAAGGTGAGATAGTTCTAGGACTAATGACCAACATTATCATTCCATTATCGGCTAGAATTGTTCATGTTTCTTGTTCATAGTGATGCAAACAAGCCAAGACCAACTCAACACTTTGCACAGACACGGGGTGTCTTGCAGCTGCAAACAATCCACTTGTGAATACCTGATCCTCGATCTTCCCTCACTCCTTGGTTTTCATGCAAGCTTTTAGGTCATTCAGGTCCATGTATGAGACATCATTGTCTTCTATCTCACACTCGCAGGTGAAAGCTTGTATCGTCTTCTGTCCTGTCCACTTATACTTCATGGTTTCTTCACAAAAAAACTTACTATTTTTAGTAAGTATGAAAAATCAGTTGTTTGGACCTCAATTAGATGTTGCACTTTGGATTTCCCTTTCTCCCTACATTTTTCTCACCTTCTTGATCAATTTTCTATTTTGGGAAGGTGCTCATGATACCACTTACTATTTTTAGTAAGTGTCAATTTTGGACCAAGATGATGTTTCGATGAATTTTCCACTGCAGTACATCCTCTGTGTTCACCGTCTCCTCCACAAGTTATTCAGTTGATGACTTTCCCAAAATAGCAATCTCCTATGTACAAGACCTATTATTTTTAGAAAGTGGGCTTTTAGTGGTTGGGTTGCTATGTGGAATGAAGTTTTTTTATATGGGTTTTTTCCGAATATCACCCCTTTGAAATCTTGGACCTACTCGATCAATGGTTTGGGAGATTTTAAAGTTTTAAATTTTCAACCACAGCAACACCTCTAAACACGGCAGCCATTAATGGACCTCAAAAAATTGTATGTATATTTTCTTTCTCCATTTGCAACAAGAATCACCTTTTCATTATGGGTTTTTTCTTCTTGTGCTTGGTGAAATCTCTCTTCGATCCAATCAGCTTTCACGGGAAAACAATTTTTTTCTCCATTGTGCAAAGAAATGGATTTCTTCACTACAAAAACTTCTTTCCATGAATAAGATATCTAAAGGTGGGGTTTTTATGGCCTCGAGAAAGAATAACATAGCAAAAATGGTTTTCCAATCGGCACTTTGGTTTGCAAGATCTCTTCGAATTTTTGTTTCACGAAGAATGGAGGATTTTTCGGCTTCTTCTTCTTCATTCTTTGTTCATGTGGCTCTTTTGATCAATCTCTCCTTTGAAATCTTTTCATTTTCATGGATTCAGAGGTTTCATTGCTATATACAGAGCTAGGTTTGAGGTTTAGCTAGCAATGGTGAACAATGCTAGTGTAAGCAAGTTGCAGAGAAAGTTGTAAAGTATGGAGAGTAAGAAATTAGAAGTTAGAAGTGGGAAGAAAGAAGGATTTGAAATATTTAAAAAAAATAAAAGCAAGGAGTGAGGTGAATTTTCATGTCCTGGAATCACTTCCTGAAGTTTAGCTACTCTTTTGATCATGTGCACTACTTAGGCCTGTGAACCCTATTTTTTGTGAAAATGCCCCACCTCTTCCAAATCCATTCTGAATCTTCCTGAATCACCTTTGTGATGTTTTTAGGTCTTCAATTCACCTTCGTGTCTAGTTTGGATCCTTCATTCTGCTCCATGGGGTTTCTCCAATCCTAGGAAGGCTAGTGATAGCCCTTCCCACAATTATCTGAAATTTGCATTTTTCAAGAACTCCTAAAATCACCTAGGGGGTTGAATTGACTTTCCTAAATCACCTGGGGACTGAGTCAACATCAACTGGGAGGATACTAGACTCACTGGGTAGACTGGGGTGCCTCGGAAGGATAAAACATGAAAAATTTGGCACATGGGTATCATTTTCATGCTTGGAAATTGTCAATTTCCATGTTGCACATTTGCATGACAACATATTGCTATTATCATTTAGGTACTAACATTTTGCGGAGTTCAATACCATCAAAGCCTCATCTTCAGCTTCCTCTTTCAGTGATTTTGTCTGTAGGTTGTCCATCCAACCCATCCACCCTCATCTTTGTTTAACACTATCTAGGTCATCGTTGCTCCACCCAAGTCATTGTCGTCGACCCAACCCTATGTGAACTTCCATTCTATCTACCGTAACCTCATAAGTGTGCTCCTCTATTCGTATTTTTCCTAGTACTTAAATCTATCACTTTTTCTTTCTCGGTCCAAATCAATTTTTTATATCTTTAGTCACTTTGCCAACTCAAGCCCAGTCACCATTGACTCGAGTCCTATTTCCATCCAATCCATCCAAATATTTATTTTCTTACATCCTTTTTGTTTCTTTGTCTTAGATTCTCTTCTACGGGTTTTGTCGGTATTCATAGGTCTCTCGTCATCATCGATCCACTTTCGGTTTTTTCATATCCACATTTTATCCATTATTCTACTCCATCTGCTCAGTGTCATTGTCGACCTACCCTCTACAACCTAGGTCATCGTCGACCCAACCAAGTATACTTTATTTTATAGCAATCTAGATCATATTTTTATGTGCCTTACATTTTTGCTTTTTCAAGTTTTTGTTTGCCTCGATTCTACATATTATCTTTTCCATTATTATTTCTTTTATCATATCCTTTCTATATGGGGTTGGCATCCACATAAGGAAGTTAACACTTCTTAGAACCGACTTCATCAGGAAGCCCCCTCATCTACCATCTAATCCATTTTCTTTCTAGCTACCTTTGTTGTGTAGGTTCATTGAGTTTACAGTGAGGTCATCTACTTTACGCCCATCTATTTGCATCCATCATACATCAAGGTACCTTAAACCCTTGCATTTTGGAGTTGTTTGGTTTTCTTTAGTATCTACTTCACTAATCTGAATAGGAAAGAGAAAATTCAATCAACATTCTGGCATGCCCAGTGGGATGACCCTTTTAGGTGAGTCTTTTGCATTTCTTGTCATTTTATTTATATTTTTATTCCATCTTCCAATAACATTGCAAGTATAAGCTTTCACTTTTGTTTGTTCATGTTGGGCTTTTAAATTGCTTGGATTCTTGTTGTCTCACATGCTTTAAAAATAAGATAAAAAGGAAAAGCGTTCTCTAGGTATTCTTCTTTTTGTCTTATTTTCTCCTTTTTGCATTGCATTTTCCATTTCTTGTGTGTTTGTTCTCATCAAAATTTCACATTTGGATTTTGGGATTAAAACAAACCTTTTTCATCCTTTTTGCTCATCTAGCGTAAGTAGGGGTTTAATTGGTTGCATCTCACATTTCATCACACACAACCAAACTCACATATCAATCTACACATCTAAACATTTCCTACCAGGTGGAACTGATTGGGATTTCATCACCCAACAAGAAAACTACTGTGGTGTTCTGGCCACATTAGAAATCTTACACAGACTCGGGCCTCACATGCCTTCAGGTATATTGAGGAATCCCCAGCCAAAACTACCTAAAACCAACCCTAGATTTCCATTTCCTAGGTACCTTTGTTATCCATTCCCTTTTTTATTTTTCACACTTTCTGGATTAATAAAGATAAAGAAAACATTGGGTGTGTGCTTGCCATAATTAATATAGCTAGTGTTTTCTTTTTTGTTTCATGCCCGTTATCACATGCTCCTTAGCTAAGAAAATGGAACAAAACCTTGCCTCAAGATTATGTCATCTCATCCCAACAAACATCTACCATGACCGTTGTCTCATATGTGCCCTCGGTTACTTCTTCCATGGTCACCCAACCTATGATTATCAATGTCCCTCACCAAGGACCTCTCTTGTTAAAACCACTACCGTAGATGAGACCAATCCTTTCTTATATCATCATTCCATCCCATCTCGACTAGCCACCCCTCCATCCGCTGCATTTATTGAAGATTTTGGGCCTCCTATTATCCCTCGTGGTAGTTTGGAGTTCTAAGAGCTTCTTGATGCTAATCCCATATCTCTTCATGACTACCTTCTTAGGAAGTCAACCCAACTTCCTATTGATGGACCACCACTTCAACAAATCTATTCTTATCAATCCAACCCTGAAACAACCCAAGTGATTTCTTCCCAACTTGCGGTGTTTTTTCCCTTGAGCCATGAACGAGCTTGTTATAGCCCAACATGAGCTCGATCCATCCTCTTCTACCAATCCTCCACCTCATCAAACCACTCAGCTAGTCACACCCATTCCTCCTAATCTACCCCCAATCAATACCACAATCACCACTTCCATTCCTATCACCTCTTCGACCACTATCATCACTAGTGTCCCTATCTAATCTACCCAAACATTACATCCCATATCCGAACAACATACCTATTCTTTTCCTCTCACATCACACATACATGTAAATGTCATCACTTCCCAACCTCCTCATACGAGTGCTTTGCATTATATGGTGTCTAATCCACTTCATCAACAATTTCAACCTATCCACACCTACATTCCCACTCATCATTTACCACAATAACCAACCCAATCCCAACAATCACATCACATTCCCATTTCTCAACAAAAATCATTACAACAACCTCTTCAATCTCAACCCATGACTTACATTCACCCTCATCAAGAAATTCCTCAAACACCCACACATCCACAAATTTATCAACAACCTTATCTAACCACTTCTCATGTCATGCAACCATAACCACTCATCTCTCAACCAACCACTTCAAATGATCCCATGCATGCCTTGATGAATAGGTTGGCTAGCCTTGAGGCCACTACCTTGGGACCCAAGGTTACATTATCTTATGAACAAATTTGTAATGAACCTATTCATCCATCGGTTCCAATCAAATCTTACCCCCTCATTGGGAGCTTCCCAAGTTTACCAAGTTTAACAGTAAGGAAGATCCCCAACAACATCTTCGTGCATTTAGGCATGTGTGTTACCTTATTGCACATGATCAAGATCTCATGCTTCGCACCTTCCCTATGTCCTTGGTCGGTTCAACGATTGGATGGAAAATGACATTCCCAACATTCATTATTCTCATTTACCCAACTTGCGCAGCTCTTCTTAGAACATTTTCAATCAATATTACACGCAAGATCACTATCATGGTCTTATACGTCATTAGACAATTCGATGATGAGTCTATCAAAAAAATTCACTCAATAGCATGGGATTATAAATTAATTAACATTTTTCCTTCCACACATAGATCTTATTGAATTATTCACATGCTCTTGTGCAAATCATATCTCATCTACCTTACAAATATAATCATTCCAAGCGTTTGAAGAATCCTTCACCATGGCTCGTAAACTCGAGACTTCTACCCTTGAGAAAGGCGAACTTAAACTTAAATCGAACAAACCCAAAACCGAGTTTACCAAACCATCTACACATAATGACAAATCTAAGAGTGTGACTAGTTCCGTAGTGGTTAAGTATTCTTCCACACCTACCTCTATCACATGGCCTCAACAACGAGCCCCTAGACCTACGCCCAAATATACTCCCCTTAGAGAATCATATAATTCAATATTTGAAAAGTTGATGGTAGTTAACCTTATCAAACTTCCCCCCATTCTACCATTTGATGAGTCTAGACCTAAATCCGTGTGGTATCATGAAGATCATTATTATAAATACCACCAAGTTTGAGGACACGATATAGAGAAATGTTGAACCTTTAAATATCTTGTCCAAAACTCATTGATCAAGGTGACCTTCAAGTGGACAATCCTAATGCATCTCCTAATCAACCACTTGACATCTTCAAACAACCATTCCCTAACCACGCACCAACAAGTCAAACCACCACTTCTTCTACATCTCAAGCACCCAACACTCATACCATAAACACTATCCACACCATTGATCAAGATCCTACCCCGTGATAACCACACCTTCTTCATCCACTATCACATCCACCTCTTTAAACATTTTTCCTATATCTACAAGCCCATCAAAACTTATCCCTATAACCACACCAATCATGTCTACATATATCTTGGTATCTATTCCTACATCCACACCTTCTACCACATCTTCCCCATTTGCAAGTATATCAATGATACCCCTTGAAACATTTATGAAACAACCACCACCATCCGATTCTACACCCATCATCGATTTTACACCTACATCTACCTCATCTCCTCTTTCCACTTCATTACTTATCACATCCACTTCATTGGATTCGACTACCTTATCCACATCTATTCCACCTTTACCCATTATACCATCCTTAACATCAATCCCAGTTCCTCTTTCGTACTTTTACCCACACCCACCACATCAACTATTATGACCACATCTACATCATCTCCTCCTTCCACATCACTCTCATCATTTGAAGAATTTTTGAAAGCACTTCAACTTGCAATAACTTCAAGTGATCCTCCCATCTCATCTACACAATCAAACACTTCCACATCAAACCAATCTTCACCTTCTTTAGACCTCATCAAACATAAATTACTCCCTCCACCTGTATTAACCATAACACAACCTTCAGACCCTCTAGTTGAAATCATCATCATTCCTCCCAAGGGTGCCTCTTCACAAACAAAATCTAGAACCCTTGGCACATTTCCTCAAAGGTCTCTTTCACGTCCTCACAAAAAGATAGACATCCCCCACCTAAGATCAAACAATCCAATGCCACATCATCTATCTTAAGAACATATCCATCTCTTCTAGAACCATCCCCTTCATCAAAAACACTTCAACCCAAGCCAAAACCATCCAACACTTCTTCTTCTAGAACATCAATCATCACCAAAACTGAATCCAAGACATCAAAACCTTGAAATACTCAAACTCCACCCTCGACATCCAAATCATCTCAAACATCCACCTCTTCTTCCAAGACCAAGACATCTCACAAAGAAAAGGCACCTCCTAATACTTTGGTTGAATCATATGTGGAGGTCCTTTAACAATTACTTCAAATTTCTACCATCACACTTCCACCTATTAAGGCCTTTGACCCAAATAGTAAGAAGTCATCATGGTTTGATTCTAACCTCATTTGTGCCTATCATTTCACCCCTGAACATAAAATTGAATATTGTAAAGCACTCTAAACCATTTTCCACAACATCATTGAGGAATATGACCTTCTTGAGGAAAACAAATCTCCTCCTTCCATATCCATATCCAAATGCATAAGTCCCCTCATTCATCACAAAATTTTGTGGCCATCCCACCACCAAGTGACGATTCTTCTAAGGATGGTACCCCTTTATTCATCAGTGTTATTCGGATAGCTACTTGATCTAGTCCACATGATCCTAAATCAACATCCAAACCAAAATCCAATACTTTTTTCACCATTCCTCCTCCTAAGGAGTTCACCTCGTCATCAAAACCTAAGGTTTAGATCCTAGTTGTCCCTCAACCTATTAAACAAAGTATCATTAAATAACTTCATTGGGCCCCACTTAAGATGTCACTTTGCAAGCTCATCTAAAGATTTCCATACCATATACAGGCTCTCACTGAAGCCTTGAAGTGTATTCTGACATCTAGTGACAAGGTTTAGCCCTTCGCATCTCTTGTAGGAGCATTTATAGCTTCTAATGTTATCTCATTCGATGATACCAAGATTTCGACATCACACCGAAAGAACATGACCTTCCCCTTTTCATCATGGTTAGGATCAATGATACTTTCATTCGACGATCCATGATCGACAATGGTTTAAGCATTAATATCATCACATCACATATGTTCGATCAACTCAAGATCCCAAGATCCACCATCACCCAAACACTCAAAATCCTTCATGCCTTTTATGACATTATCATTCCCACCTTGGGAATGGTTGTTCTTCCTATCTGCATAGGTGAGAAGCTCCTCCATGAGGTCTTCTACATCATAGAAGGGTAATTTCAATACAATGTTCTCCTTAGATGACCTTGGATCCACATTATGTGTTGTGTCCCCTCTACACTTCATCATTGCCTTAAGTATGAGCATGAGGGGAAGATCTTGACACTTTGCGAGATGCTCCTCCCTTCCAAATGTGCAACATGACCTATCGACCCAATGATGTCCTCATTCCCAAGAATAATTCATCTACACCATCCACTAACTCATCCATTTCTTCATCCAAACTTCCTAACAATGACTCCCTAGACAAAGTAATGGACAAACTTACGTTGGGGAGTATCATCTTCTTACACTCAACACCTTTCCCACTCCTCACCATCTCGAAAAACCTAACAAAGCTCCAATGTACCAACCCAATGTTAGGGATATCATTCCTTTTGGCCCACCACATCTTCATACCAATCTCATCTATGGTGGTTTTGATACCCCTTCTTCTCACATCATTGATCATCCACATGCCAAACCTTATACCTAGGTGGTTTTGGCTTCCTCAACAAACCATCCTTCACCCACACCTATCTCCACCATTACACATGGAAGGGATTTGGCATGGGACATTATGAGCATGGGCCACATGGCCTTATTATCAATCAATGTCGCAAGCCTCATGAAAATTTTGGGTTAGGATATTAGGAGCAACCCTCCGACCCCATCCCACCATCTGAGATGTGCATGGACATGCCTTCTCCATCTTCTCCATCCCATGAGGCCATGGATATGGATGAAACCGTGTCTATTGCTTTCTTCGGATTTTTTTAGTCTCCACCATCACCTTGGGACCGATCACTTATCAGTCTCAAAATCAGACTATGTCTCTTTCCCTTTGTCATCCAGATATGATAGAAGAAGACTCTTCCACCATAGACATTATTCAATGCATCGACGATGACACTATTATGTCCCATATAGAGGGAGAGGATTCTTATCTTCATAAGACCTTACCATCTCGACACGTCTACTCTTCTCAATGAAGCCACCATCGACATCAATATCGGGACTCCCCAGGAGCCTCGCATCCTCAAGGTGGGTCAATCTCTTGATCCACGCAAGCTTAATTCTTTCACCGCATTCCTCTCTCATCATAGTTAGGCCTTCACATGGTCATATTCTGACATGCTAGGTCTTGATCCTTTTATTATCGTCCACAATATCATCACCTTTCCCAATGCAAAACCAGTTAAGCATAAGCTTCACCACATGCACCCTTGAGTTGCCTCTTTATCAAAGAGGAGTTTCAACGTCCTCTTTCCTCCAACTTCATCATCCCCATTGATTATCCACAATGGGTTCCTAACATCACACTTATCGCTGAAGCATCTAAAAAGCTTCACATCTACACAAACTTTCAAGATCTAACTCTCACTTTCCCTAAAGATGATTTCCCTCTCCCTAACATCAATCAACTTATGGATCTTACCATAGGTCATGAAATTCTTTCTCTTATGGATGGTTTTTCTAGTTATAATCAAATTCTCATCACACTAGAAGACCAACATAATACCTCCTTCATCACTCCTTGGGGACCTTTTATTACCGCATCATGCCCTTTGGTCTAAAAATGTCGAAGCCACCTATCAGTAGGCCATGACTTATATCTTTCATGATCTCATCCACAAAACCATAGAAGATTATGTCGATGATCTTTTGGGTAAATCTAAACATTGACATGACCATCTTTATGTTCTCGAAGCTCTTTTCGAGTGCCTTATTCATTTCTTCCTTTGTCTTAATCCATCCAAGTGTGTATTTGGAGTGTTAACTAACAAACTCCTTGGCTTCATCGTGTCTATTAGGGGTATTAAAGTTGACCTCGAAAAGATTAAATAAATCATCAAAATGCCCCCTCCTTCTAATCTTAAACAAATTTTTAGTCTTCAGGCCGACTTCAATCGATCTGTCACTTCATCTCGCAACTTTCATATTGTTGTTAACCCTTTCATCATCTTCTTCATAAAGACATAGACTTTAATTGGGATCATAACTCGCTGTAAGGATTTTGATGATCTTAAGTGGTATCTCCTATCCCCTCTAGTGTTTACACCTCCACGTGAGGGGGAGCCATTTTATCTATGAATCTCTGCTCATGATCATGCTCTAGGGGTGTTGGCAAGAAATTTTTTCGGGTGGAAAAACTTGTGGATTTCTTGCCAACGCTCTGGGAATCTAAGTCCCTCTACTTAACCGATGTAGCTGCTATATATGCATGCACGAGTAAAGGTGCATTTTCCTTGTGGCCGGGGATCTAACAGGGGGAACTCTAATGACCCTATAGCAAAGCTAGCAATATCTTCTTTAGGGAATACTTTGTATGAAAAATGGGAAAGGGGAGTGAGAAAAGAGGTAGGAGAACTAATGTTGCAGGTAGAAAATCATATTCCTACACACACTAGTTAGAAATTTCATCACATGCACTAAAATTAGGAAGAAACAATACTGCAAACAACAATAAGACCAATTAGAATTTAATGAACACAAAGTATCAGTAAACCCCTTAGTCAAAAAAGGCTTGAAACTCATTCTTGTATTAATGCTCAAGCAGAAATTGTACATAGTATGAGAATGGAAGACATTGAGAATAGGGGAAAAGTGGCTAACTCTTTTCACTCACAAGTGAGAAAAATATCTCTCATGAACTTACAAGAATACAACTAGCTAGAAGATATTCAATCGAAACCCTTGGAATGAAGAGCTTATTACAATCTATAGTGCTAAACTTGACTCCTCGTCTTCCTGATGCTCTTTCCTATTCCTCATTTTGACTTTAGACTATTCATATTCCTATTCGAATATTAAGTCCCTTTTATAAAAATAAGGTGAATTAAATTTTACATCATGTCTCTAAAGTCACTTTAAGACATATCAAAAAGTGCAAACCCTCAACACAAAATTAGAACATAGAGGAGAGAGAATGTTGGGGGAAGAAGGAGGAGGAAAAGAAAGGATGTCACCCTTGATGAAGTCTGAAATTTCTTGTTAAGTGCAATGAGACTCTGAATATTTGAACTCCTTACACCCTAAGAAACTCCTTCAAATTAGCTCATGAATGTTTTCCAAGTTGAATGAATTGTTCCGCTGATGACCGCAACTCCCACTGCGTATGATATACCTGTGACCCGAACTATGTAGTGAGTGTCAAAAACATTGTCCAGTTCCCTGAGATGGATCTCAAATTCCCTATGATCAATGCCCATGGATGATCTATAATGATGGTGTTGACCTGAATGATCATCCCTCTATGTCCCATTGTGCCAAACTTACCCTTTGAGAACAACATGTTATTTTTAGTAAGTACAGATGGGGAAACTTACTATTTTTAGTAAGTGTCGTAGTTTAGCTTTTAGCTTGAATTATTTCTTCTTACTATGTTCCTCTCACCTTTTGGACAAACTATTTATTTATAGCAAGGGCTTGTGGAACCACTTAATATTTTTAGTAAGTGTCAATTGTGAGCCGAGATGACCTTTTTGATGAATTTTCTTGTGATACTCCCTCTGTGTTCACTACCTTATTTGTAGCCTCTTCAAATGGTGGCTTACCCGAAGTAACAAAACCCTATGTAGGAAGGCATGCTATTTTTAGTAAGTGCACCATGGATGTCAAATTGTGACAAAACAGTCTTGAAAATCTAGGTTTTATTTCGGGGTTCCACACTCCGCATTTTGAGTAATTCCTTCATCTAAAAAAGTGGGAAAATGAGATTTTCATCAACGGGGAAGAATAATGACAAAAACACAGCCCTCCATATCCATAAAAATAGGGACTTCATGGCACAAAAACTAGTTTACGTGAAACTAGATTTTTCAACGATCATTCCTTCAATTTTCATGCGATTTCACCCACTTGAACCCTAAGAAGTGAAGAGGTAGCTCACTTCCTTTTTCACATATGTTCTTCATGTGACATGGAAGATTTCTAATGAAAAATCAATCCTCTTGTGTCCCTAAAAATAGGGACTTCATGGTGTAAAAACTAGTTCACGTGAAACTAGATTTTTCAACGATCATTCCCTCCAATTTTTGTATGATTTCACCCACTGGAACCCTGAGAAGTGGAGAGGTAGCTCACTAATTTTTTTCACTATTGTGTCATGGCAGCCATTAATGGAGCTTGAAATTTACAGGTTTGGTTTTGTCTCTGTTTGCAATGAAATCAACTCCATTGCGATAGGTTTTTTCTTCTTGTCTCACTGGTGAAATTTCTCTTCGATCTGCTAGGTTTGACGGGAAATTAAGCTTTGTTATTCGTGGAGCCGGAAGCAAAATTTATTTGTTGTCAACATTCCTTGATGCAAACAAGAGGTTTGAATATGATTTTTAATGGCCTTTAAGAGAGAAGAACTCAGCAATAGACAATTTGTCAATTTGTGCACCGGTTTGCAAGATCTCTTCGATTTTCGGTTTCACGACAATGAAGATTTTCAAACTTCTTCTTCTTCATTCTTCGTTTGATCAATATTTCTTTTGGGACCTACATGTTTTTATGTTTTTGAGGATTTGGTTTTGTTGTTGAGTTGGTTCAAGGTTCATCAATGGTGTGACTTGGTGTGAGCAAGTTGCAGAGCTATGGTGGAATGAAGTTGTGCACAAGAGAGTTAGATGTTAGAAGCGAAACAGGCGATTTTTTTAAATTTTGAAATAAAGTTGAGAAGGGAGATGGGTGCATTTTTCAATGTTTGATTTCCCTAACCTATGAGGGACATGAGGGACATCAAATTCCACGGTGAGCAAGGCGACGACACGTGGTGGAGATCGACGACAGGGAATGAAGGCTAAAAATTAACTTTAAAGCACTGAGGGTTGGAAGCTGGTCATATGGGTGACCAGAAGTCTCCCTTAGGGGATGGGCACATTTTTCCATGTTTTATGTCCCTGACCTATGAGGGACATGAGGGACATCAAATTCCATGGCACTCCTGGGCATGACACATGGCAGCAATCAGACGGTTGAGGCTTTGAGCTCCTGCAAAGCTCCTGGGGCCGAATCGGGATCTTAGAGGTCACATGAGGATCCAGAGGTCATATGGGGGCTAGGAACATTTTTCCATGATTTATTTCCCTGACCTTGATGGACGTGAGGGACACAAAATCCCGCCAGGATCTTGGATTTGACACGTGTCCTCCCAAAATTTGACTAACTCCCGAACTCGCTCCAAGAGGAAAACTTGAAACGCGATAACTTGAGCTCCCGATGGACTGTTTTAATGAAATTTTATATGATCCTAACTGGAAATGACCTTTTGAATCCAATGGTGGGGTTCTCGGTATATTTATTCCTCAATTTGATCCCTAAAAAAGTGGATTTTTGATTTGGTAGTCCACATATGCATGCGGAAAACTGCGCTTGCAGAGAGTCAATGCACCAAAGTTTTGTGAAAAAAATAATTTCACCATCTTATAGGGCTTGGAATTTCCTTTTTGATGATGTTTTATTTTCTCCTAACTCCATCCAAGAAGCTCCCAAAATCACCTTTAGAAGCTCAACAGCTTGTTTTTGGCATGTGCACTGCCTAAGCCTATGAACCCTAATTTTGGTGAAACTGCCCCAACTTCTCCAAGTCCTTCCAAAATCTTCTTGAATCACTTCCACAATGTCCCAAGGCCTTTTAATTTCCTCCACGTCTTTTTTAGTTTTTTTTTTGCTCCATGGGGTTGCTCCATTCCTAGGAAGGTCAGTGATAGCCCTTCCCACAACTACCTGAAGCTTGCAAATTTTAATGAACTCCTAAAATCACCTAGGGGAGAATGAATGGAATTTCCTAAATCACCTAGGGGGATGATATAACATCAATTAGGAGGTCACTGGACTAACTGGGTGGACTTGGTGTGCCTGGGAATGATAGGACATGAAAATTTTGGCATAGGGGTATAGTTGTCGTGCTTGAAATTGTCAATTTCCTTGTTGCACATTTACACGACAATAAGGGGCTATGTTCGTACATTATGATGACCAAGGTCATGAGTGGGCCATTTATTACATCGTCGCTCCTTCGCAATCGTGAGACTTGATAAACCGAACATGAAAAGTTGTGTTGCACTCTTTTCTTTGTCGCCTCTAAGCTTCGACATTATCTCCTCAATCATAAGACTTATGTTGTTACTATTTTTCATCTTCTTAAGACGATGCATTCTAAACCATATCACAATGACGTATCACTCAATGGCTCATGCTCATGACCGATTTTGACAATGAGCAGAGGAAGAGGACAATCTCAAGGCATTACAGGAGAATATCCCTACCAATAAATATGAGCATGTGCGCTTAATTGTTGACACTACCATGCAGAAGGATAAAATCAAGACCAAGTGCAAAAAGATAGATTTTTAGATTGGAAAACTTTGGGACTCCATTACCGAACACATGGATGAGTTTGAGGGTCTTTTCGTGGAGCTGGTAGTGGTGATCCAGGAGCTGAAGGAGAAGATAAAAGAAATCAAGCCAGATCAAGTACCCAACATCACAAGGGAAGTACCAGAAAAACATTGAAAGAGCTAGAGGCATGGGAGAAGGTGAAGGGGGACGTAGAAGCATAATTCCCTGAGTTAATCCAGTTGGTCATATAAGTGGTAGTGGCCTAGATGTCCCTTTTGGCCTTAGCAGATTCTTGCAAAATTTTGGTTGTTAAAGTTTTGTTCGAAGCAACGACAAGGGATTGTCGTGGGTGGCAATTGCATTAGTGTGGGGTGATGTTAAGCTCCTAAAATGACCAAGTACTTGAGGCATGAAGGATTGTGACGCGTAGAAGTAGTGTGTGAGGGCATGTATGGAGGTAACTTTTGGTGATGCGTGAAGGCTTACACCCAGGTAGGATGGATTCGGGACTTAGTCGTTTTTGGATTATGAGTAAAGTCACGTTAGGGGAACAAATGGAAAAGTGAATGCAGATATAGTTATGGATAGCATTACGTTATGCGAGACTTGTAGCTCAAGAAAATCATATTTCAAGGCATCATTATGGTTATCATAACAGGATAAGGAGCCGAGTTTGTTATGGATTAGTTGGCACTTGCATGTTGAGGATACTCAATTAGGGAAATGCATGATGACATTTGACATGTTCTTGGGTAGTGGTTAGGTGATCATGAAAGATTCCTTCATGCCTTTTCTTGTAATGATGGGTGATTAGAGGATATTCATTCCATATTTTTCTTTTGTATGCTTTTACATGGTATTCGAATATAGGAGAGTGTGTATGTGTAGAGGATGGGATGTGTGTGATATGTGATTGTAAGCTTTGTAATGAAGATATCATAGAGAACATGTTGAGGTTCTACTACTTTGGATTATCTCCATCCATGGAATCCTTAATGTATTCTTGCTACATCGTAATGTGATGAATTAATACAATGGAGTGGTTCTAAACATCTGTGTTATGGATATCAATATGTACATCTTCTTTTATGTTTATGGATCCAAATCCTTATGTTCTTGATAATACTCATGGTTTAGATCTAATTCCTCCTTGTGGTTATGATGTTCTCATCTATCTTATGGTACATTGATGCTTAGATATAGTTTCTTTGTTTTCTGTCTTTGAATACATTCAGTCATATTTGAGCATTGTTCCTCTCATGGTGGTAAACATTCTTGCAAATATCGTATAAAGGAAGGGCTCGACACCTGCGCATGCCTCGGTGAGCTCTTATTAAGGCCGGTTAATATGCCGATATGATTAGGGCTTAAAGAGAAGTTATAGGTAAAAAGAGACCACACTCGCCCCTACATCATCATCCTCATCCCAAGGTGTTGTTGCCTCCTCTAATGGATCTGCATCATGCTAGGGATCGATAGTTCCTTTCAATCTCCTCTCTCTTATATGAGATAGGATCATTGGGTACGGTTTATGCGACTCAAATGCGCCACACTCTATCAAATCAGTATGGCCTCAATCATCTCTCGCCGCTTACCTGTAACCACCTCATCCTCTGCATACCAACTAAATTTGCATCCGCCCAGTGCTATGCAGGGAAGTCTCTATAAGAACACCATCCGATATGCTCGCCTCAAGCTTTGTGAACATATATGCATATCAATCCGCATCTCTATCTCCCCTATCTCCATGATCCTGTCGCTTTCCATCTCAAAAACCCACATTACAGAAGCCCTATGTGGTCGCTAGTGACCCACTTGGTAGCCCTAGTAGCTTTATGACTGCAATATTCTCATAGGCCCAACAATGTAGAAGGAGGCATATATCCAATCTCGACCTCCTCCCCACTTTGTACATGACTAACTCATAATATGCATGTGTTAGCAAAGCGAAGGCAAATGAAAACATTGTCGACACTCAACTATATTTACTAAGACACCTACTTAGAGTCTCGTGGAATCTAGCTCCCCTTGAGTCGGGCAATGCATAACAAGAAATCACCATCATAATCAAACAAATCAATTAGCTCCGTGGTACCCCCCAAGATTGTACCTCATCTCATATGAAAAATCCCCTAAAGAGAATTTGATATGGGGCACATCGACTCCAAGTACCCATGTGAGTATTGTAAGTCTTCTTTCTATTGTAATGATGACTATATGCTCCCCCGTATCGCCAGATCTAAGGATGATGCGATATAAATCCTCCGTGTTGATCGTCGCCTTGCCCGTCCTAAACCAAAGGGTGTCGGTATGCATATCCCACCTCTCAATCAATGTGCAATCATCAACCCCACATCTCGAGGGATCCTCTAATAATACTAAAATCCTTCTAACCCCACAACCGCTAAGTGATCCCACTCAGTGTTGGCCATATCCCCTCTCATCTGATCAAACAAAGTTGGGACTCGGTCTCTTAGGTACGAGTCTCTCGGGCCTGTAATCACCAATCAAAAAATTAAATATCATATCCTTTTCATCATTAAACATCATCTAAAATAAAAATCATTCATCTATTTAACCCATCATGCCAAATCGACATTGACCCAAGTTGGAGTCGACACGTCCTAGGGCTAATTGTCACCTTTTAGGGCTAAGTCGATGGTGACCCCCTTAAGTCACCACCGCGTCATCCATTTTTATAAAAAAATGTAAAATAAATAAATAAAACATAACATAAATTAAAAATAAGCATGGGTTTTTCTACTCACCATCCGACACACCCTCCGGTGTTTTTGGTTGCTCCTTCGTCCTCCATCTCTCAATCTCATTTTATAGCTCTCAACTCTTAATGATCACTTGCATGCATCCAAATGAGCATCATCGGCCGACTTTCAGCTTATATAGCCACCGACACCAAGTCATCGTCGACCTCCTTGGGTTACCATCGATTGGCCTTAGGTGTCGCCGACTCACTTTTGTAACCCTTGTTTCGGCTTTCCCATCTCCATTGTTGTGTCCTTTGTTAGGGCACCATTTATTTATCCTTGTTTTCTCTCAAATTCCACCTTTGTGGCCATATTTATTCCCCTTGGGGCATCTTATTTCATCACTTTTTATATATATTTTTCCTTTTCGGCCATTTCCGTGCCCTTTTGCTAGGGTACCATTACTTCCATCCTTGTCCATTGCGGACGCATACCTTTTCAATCAATTCCTCACACATGAAGGATTTCACATTATTTTCACATTTGGTTGTGCATAGTTTGATGTCTGCCTATGACCCATTGGTCCCCACTGGCTTGCATCCATTTGAGTGGTTTCCCATTGGATTCCCTCCATTTTGCTATGATTTTCACCCACTCACAGGCCTATAGAACATTGTCATCGTCTCCATTGAACCGTCCTTTTTCCCTACCGAACGATATCCTTTTTGCTTAGGGCATCTTGCCTCGCCCTCTCATTTTACCCATCTTTCTTCTCCCACCCACCCTTCTTCATCTACCTCTTTCAAACCTCGTAATTGATTCCCCTGTGTGTTATCGATCCCTCGTTTGAGGGGGAGCTCATCGTCAATCCTTTGTTATCCTTCATCTTACTCCTTATCTTTTATCGTTTTTGTCTCATGGCTTGCTAACAAAAACCACTCAACAAAAAGGTGCAAATGTAGACACACAAATTTTGTATCACTACCTCCTTGTTGCCCGCATCCGCTTCTTTCACCATGATCCTATCTATACCCCCTTTATTTTAACCCTGATTCATATTTTAATCATCACCTTTCCTATCTATTAACCTATCAACTTTAATGTTTAATTAATCTTCATTTAATCATTTTCTAATCCTCATCTCATTAGCTAATTACCTTTAATTATCTTTCATTTCTCCTCCCTAGGTTGTTTATCATCCCTAACTACCTAGTTTCATATCCCTATGATTTTTCTAGATTTTATTTAATCCATATTTATCTCCCACCTACCCATATCACTTCCTAGAAACCCTAACCCACATATATTCTTTAAAACACTCATCATAATCCATAAAAGCCCCATATCTTGAATAAATCACTCATCCACCATCTAAAGGGATGGTTCCCTGCAGTTGGTGGCGACCCATCCGAGTCATCGTCGACCTTATAATTTTTTTTTCACCCCCTTCAAAATGAGGCATAATCGAGTTTTCTTGTGTTGTGTGAACTTATCTTTGAACTTGAGCATCCTTACAGCTGTGTCAACCTTCTTAGAGTCCATTTGAGCTTGTCTTACATATCTTGTGGAGACTTTGGGAAGTTTATCCTTACTTTGTGTTGGTTTATGTTATCATTGCTTATTATTGCTATTATATTTTAGGTACTAAAATTTTCCAGTTCATCTATTTTCGAGCCTCATCTTCATCTTCTTCTTTCAAAGTGATTATATCTCGCATGTTGTCCATCTAGCCCATCCACCCTCATCTTTGTTTAACATTGTCCAGGTCATCGTCGCTCCACCTAGGTCGTCGTCGACCCAACCTTGTGTTGTTGTCCATTACATTTTTGTCGATCCTCATTAGTGTGTTCCTATATTTTGTTTTTTTCCAAGACTCGGATCTTTCACTCTATCTTTCTCATAGTCCAAATATGTTTTGTCTGTCTCAATCGCCACCAACTTAGCTCAATCATTGTTGACCTAAATCCTATTTCCATCCAATAGATCAAAATCTTTGTTATCTTGCATCCTTTTATTTCTCTATCTTAGATTCTCTTGTGTAGGTTTATGTCAAGTATTCACAGGTCTCTATCATCATTAGATCTACTTTCGGTGTTCTTCAAATCCACATTTTATCTATTGTTCTGCTCCATCTACTTAGGTCATCATCGACCTACCCTCTCAGTAACTTGGGTCACCGTCAACCTGGCCCAGATATACTTTATTTTATAGCAATATAGATTAGATTTGTGTGTGCCTTCAATTTTTGCATTTTCAATTTCTGTGAGCCTTAGATTTTGCATATTATCTTGTCCATTATCAATGCTTTTATCATATCCTTCCTATACGGGGGTTGACATCCACATAACGAAGTTAACGCTTCTTATAATCGACTTCGTCAAGTAGCCCCCTCATCTACCATCTAATCCATTTTCTTTCTAGATACCTTTGTTGCATGTGTTCATCGAGTTTGTAAGCGAGTTCATCTACTTTACGCCCATCTATTTACATTCATCATCCATCAAGGTACCTTAAACCCTTGAATTTTGAAGTTATTTGGTTTCCTTTAGTATTTACTTCACTAATCAACAATAAAGAGAAAATTTGATCAACAGTGTGTAATGTGTTGTTTGCACATTAGAGAAGGATGTCGTGAATATGTCACTTTTGGTGAAGCTATGTTGAATATTGTTGATAGTAATTGATTTTGGGCACACTGAGTGTGCAATGTTTATGTGTCGAAAAGATGTGTTGTGGATATGTAGAGTATGTAAGTTGTATGTGTTATTTGATCGTGTAATACGAGATGCGGTATGTGATGTTAAAAGGGTATATTGTGAAAGTGTTGATTGTGTAGTAAGCATGTACATTGTGTTGAATATGCACAAAGAGTATGTATTGTTTATGGTGTTGAGGTTGTATTGATAGATAGGCATGAGAAGAGTGTATTGTAAGTGTGAATGTGTCACAAGTGTGTTGGTTGTATAGTATGTGTGAAAAAGATATATCATGAATGTGTAGAGTAGATGTTATGTAGAGATGAATGTGTGCAATGCAAAATGTGTAGTGTGTAATGTATAATATGTAAGGTGTACTGTGTAGGATAGTGTGTAGTGTGTGGTGTGTGAGGTTCATGTATATAGTATGCCCTCAATAGTCAAGTGTGAACCAAAACACGAGAGTGCATCATCGGGGAGTGATATGATAGTGTACTCTAGATAAATATATCGATATGATGTGTAGTGTGGAGATATGGTGAGGTTCTTATTATAACAAATCCCTCAATAGTCATGTAAGAACCATAAGAACATAAGTGTGTCATCGATAAAGTAACAATGGGAAAAAAATTACGATGCGTAAGATGTGTGTGAAAGAGTAAAGATAATATACATGAGATGTAAGAGAGTTGTTAATGTTAGAAGATGGGGGAATAAGGTGATGCCCCCCGAGTGTGTAAGAAGAAGAGTGATCAAGTAACATCATCTAAAAGGTCGTCATTGTCATGATCAAAACCGAAAGGTAAAGCATCTGATACGTGATAAGCAATAGTGTTGGGTTGATCACATAGTGAGCCATTACGACGAAGGTTATACATGCCCATTGCATATTCTTCATCAGTGAAAGGGGTAGTGGACAACCATGTGCATACCAGTGTGTAAGATTTTGTGAATAGCTAAGAAAGGAATCATTACAAATGAAGACATGACCGAAAGGCATAGGAAATGAATGTCAATATGATCAGATATAAGGTGCCCCCAATATAGTCAATTCCAGGATTGTCTAATTGTAAGCGGGCAACACGAGGAGCTCATGCAAGAAATATTGTGAGATGAAAGACGCGAAGCCCATAAACAATAGTAATGTGAATGAATCCATGATAACGATGAGGATCATAGGGTGGAGGAAATATGTCATCAATCAGTAAAGCCTAGCCGAGCCAACCCATCATGTGTGCATATAGTGTCATCACAAGTAGGATCAAATGGAATATGCTCCCAATAAGAATCATTCATGAAGAGTGTACATGTGAAAGGAGGTTGTGCTAACGATGGTTGCTCATGAGACGATGTAGTAGGTGGAATGACGTCCGATGTGTGGATAGGCCCCCGATAAAGTACCATAACATTTGTAGTAGCAGGAGGGGGCGATGACGTGGATGGAACAACATCCAACATGCAAATAGTAGCTTCTAAGTTAGGTGGAGGATCCATAGGTTGTGGTTCATTAGTAGTAATAGATTGTGGAGTAGGGATCATAGTGGTGGGATCATGTTTGTAATATTTGAATGGTTCACGATCAATAAGCAATGGTGTATTCAATACCCTCATGTAAGAATTTGACACATTGATGTACTGTGGAAGGTACAACTTGCATGACATGAAGCCATGGTCTACCAAGTAAGAAATTATACGAAACTGGGAAGTCCATGACAAAGAAAATTGTATTAAGGGTTTTTGGCCCAACAGTAATGGGTAAAGTAATATGGCCGATGCATGGACGAATGGAACCATCGTATGCATGAAGAGAAAGAGATGAAGGACTAACATTAGTAGTTGAGAGACCTAAAGCCTTAAGGAAGGTTAGAGTGCACAAGTTAAGTTTAGATCCATTATCGACTATAACTCACTTGACACCAATATTATGGATGCACATCATGATGTATAAAGGAGGATCATTGTCAAAAGCAACAAGATCAACAGTAGGATTAGTCGAAAAGAAATGTGCTAAGAAAATGCATCTCGTAAATGTGTTATAGACTAAGTCTAGATGAATGTCAGAAGGAACGTGAGTAGTAGTCAAGAGAGTGATGATCTTAGCCCTTAGCTCGAATGGAGGAGTAAGAAATCATGAATAGAAATATTCATGATGAGAGGATCTTAGAAAGATGTAAGAAGTGACAAAAGAAAGATCCTAAGTGTGTTCGAAGAGGTCAGGTTCACCAAAATGATTAAGCTAAATATGGAAATATATGCCTAATCTAATTGCTATTGTAGTAATAAATGAATAAATAATTAAGTACAAAAATTAACCCAAGCAAACTAAGCCAAAATATATGAAACCCTAAGTGCAAAGAAGAGGTAAGATGACTTAGTTGTTTCGTAATTATTCCTGAGACTATGCCGAAGTGTTGACCGGATGAACAAAGAGGGGGAAACGTCACACGAGCCTCAGAAAATTGTGTGAGATGACGATCGGCCAAGACAAGGGTGCATGGAGAGGGATAGGGGCACTTGTGGGTGCCCTGACCCGTTTGGGTGCCTATGTATGTGAAAATGCTTAGAAAACCTCCTCTAAATGGTCACGAGGTATTCGTTGTTATTCACCTTTGGTCGCACAATGATCTCCAAAGTTACTGAAACCTACAATGAAATAATGACATGCAAAACCCTCAAATATACATCAAATCCTAAAAATAAAGATGCAAAATGAGGGGTCGACTATCCTCAACTATCACAATAGTGATCTTACTACCGAGTGCTACATTACATCTCGGACCCAATGGAGTTCTATGTGTGTGCACGTGGAATTGTGCCCTAGGTGACTCTTGTGCGTGTCGTACTTGATAAATAACACATAGGCTAGATGTAAAGAAATGTAATAGATGTGTGAGTGGAATATAATGAACTTCCCTCCTATGAAGTGTATGTAGAATGACCAACCCTTGTGTCCCTTGAATGGTGCTAGACAGATGTAATGGAGCTCTTAGATGCTTGATGGATGTAACCTTAAGTGGTGATAGCTAATGCTTAGGGCTTGGTCCTTTATTATGATCACATAACTTTATATTTATATGATTCCTTGCTTGAATTTCGTAATTAACCCCGAAAAGGCTGACTAACAAAAAGATAAGATGCTCAAATGACTATAAAAGACTCAAAAAGTGTGAACAAAGTATACTAAAGTCAATGACGCCCAAAGGGGACAAGGGCGCTAACACTAACATCTCAGATGGGCGCTGGTGTCCAAGATGATAAATGTCGAGGTGTGAAAAGGTAGACTGAGCAAATTAAGGGTGTAAGGCAACATAAGTCAAAGAAAGGTGGCCAAAGATATGGGTTGATTAGTACTTTTCTTACTTAGGAATCGTATGAATAGTAGTATGCAATTAGGACTAAATAGTTACCCAAAGTGCGTGATTTTGTGTTTACACTTCCTCCACTAAACAATAGAAACAAACCCACAAATCACAAATCTTCCATTGCACTGACTAATTACAAACTATAAAAGTAGGCACAATCACTTATATATAAAAAAGAAAAAGAAGGTTCAAATAAAAATTATCCACACTCAATACTGCATAAAACATGTTGTTGGATTTGTAATGTTAACAACTAATTATGTTGATAATTATTTTTCCAAACTAGACAAATACAAGCAAACTATGACAACACACATATATTGGATGGGTCTAGGTTCTTTAGTCATTGCCTTATTGCCAAATCCTTGTAGTAAGTGATTTTAGAGAGATTGTGATTTAGGATAGAAGGTCTCTGCGGGGTTGGTTAAGGAAAGGGATTCTCCTTCCTCTCTTTCTAAGTTGTTGTTTTGTGCTATTTCTTCGTTTATGTTCTTCTTCCGTGTGGACCTGATGTCGATGATTCTAATAAGGAGGAATAAACGATAGTCCAAAACAAGAAAATAACCTCTTCAGAGCAGCTTTTTCACCCCAACACATATGGCCCTTAGATCTCACTCTTCTTCTTTGACCGTGTTTGTTGTGTCCTCTGGGGTTTTCCCTTTTGTTTGATGCTTGAGTTAAGACTATTTGGCTCTTTATTGTCTATTTTTCAGTTCTCCGTGAGCTTCATAGTAATATCTTTCTTGTAACGGCCCTTGGAGCCTTTCCAATAATTACCAATAAAAAGGTCCCATGGAAGGGGCTCATGTTCCTCTTTTCACCTTCAAATGCACCTGTTGTTATCTTCTCTAGCTTCTCCTCCTCCACAAACTAGGCTTTATAGTGGATTTGCATTTGGTTTTTGAATCGACATGCATCCGTACTTACATTGAACGTGCTCCGAGATTTGTATTGTATTACATCATGGTTTTTGTATTGTATCTCCTCACACCGCTAATGAGATCAATTGAGTTTGTTTTCTCCCTTGACTCACCCATCGTTTCAGTTTGCATGGTTACACATTACATTGGTCAACTTTCTAAATGACTAGAAGAGATATGGTATGCATGTCCTCATGGCTCGACATATGGGTTTGTATCTCATCTAACTTTCCTCGACCAACATCCATGGATTCATAGAGTCCATGCATTCATATTTGTTAGCTCATCAATAATTACAATCTTCACATCGACCATCCAAATTATAATCTTCCACCGATCGATCAATTATAATATTCAAACTGCAATGTTCCGATCTTATAACCTTGGATGAGATAGAGGATCAAAGGAGGACATGAACGCACACAATTTCTTTTTGATAATGCCTAAAAAATTAATTACACTAATAAATGTTTCCAAATGCGAATCTTGATAAGTGTGTAGTTTATGCATAGTGGAAATGAGAGGTTAACGTGTTGTGTCAGTGGTCATTGATGGACACCGTCATCAAGATTTCTGACAAGGGGAAACCATAATTGTTACCTTAATCGCTACAAAGAAACACTAATTACACATGAGCATAAAATCAATGATATAAGGAATGTTAAACATAGAGTTTTTGTATTTAACATATGTAGAGTTTGGGATTCAAACACGTGCAAGTTTCCCTTGAAGTATTCATCGACCACATCTTACTTTATGAGATATCTCCAAAGTACATTGACTTCACAACTCGTGCATTACACCCCCTTCTTCAAAAGATTGACTTAAATGAAACATGTGTAATATATACCTTGTCATAAGAAAGTGGAATTTTACATACGTTCCCCAAAGTTTTTACAACCCCAAAATTCTCCTCCCTCAATCTCCTTCTTCACCCCTCTTTGACCTCCGACCTCTACTTTAACTTTTTTTGTGCATTCCCTTTGACATTTCCATTACAAAAATAACGTGCGATTGCTAGTAATAAACACATTGTATTTATAAGGGTGTGTGTTTATCAAGTTTGTCAAAACGTGATAGGAGAATGGCATGGACGGAATACACATGTATACATAAAATAAGTCAATGCTATCCCTTGGTCTACTTTTTTTTTAATATGGAAAAGTGTGTTTATCATAACGTGGGATAGCAAGATGATATAGATAACATGGACGTATATGCATAAGATGGAGAATTTGAGCAGCGAGAAAACAATGTAAATGACAAGTAGAGATTCAGGTGAGCGGGGGCCCGGGGCTGAGCACAGTACTTAATCGGTGAAAAAGCTGTTCCTCGATAAGGAGACCTAGTTTTGCTTCTTATTTGTGTGTTGAGGAGGGCTGCTATTCTGCTCTTCCTCTGGAGTCTGGGGGCGAGGGAGGAATAACTAGGTGAGGGTTTTGTGGGAAAGGACGATGCAGATCTTTGTAAAGACACTAAATGGAAGGACCATAAGTTTACAATCGGAGGGCAGTGACATTGAGAATGTCAAGGCCAAAATGCAAATGCAGGGGGAAGATGTTGTATTGAGCTTGATCACTAATAATGGTAATGATAATCGTATTCTTCACATGGGGATGATGGTGAGGCTGCGCGGAGGGACAATGATAAAAGTCAAAACTCTCACAGGTAAGGAGATTGAGATTGACATCGAACCCACTGATAGCATTGAGAGGATTAAAGAGAGAGTCGAAGAAAAGGAGGGCATTCCACCTGTGCAACAGAGGTACTAACTGTTTTCTTTTTTCCTTTTTCTTCACAAATATGAATCCTCCTCATAATTTCATCCTACTAAGCTAAACAATCTGCTGCGACCAACAATATGGCTGCTTCTTGCCACATTTCCGCTGTTTCTCTATATTCAGACCCCATGCAGCGAAAAGTTCGATTGATTTAGGAATCGGGGTAAGAATTCAACCCTGTTAATGTGGATGAATACCTCTACAAAAGGTGAACAGAAAAGTAGACAAAAATCCACTCAAATTTTTCCTTCTTCTTAGGCGTTCGTTATGTTTAATGTGTCATTGTACAATACCATCGAGAAGCACTTCTCGAATGGCGTGGGGAAGTCATTCGTATTCTAGGGTATTAGCCCATGCAGGTGCGGCCATCATACACCCAAGCCCTCCACGTTTCCTATGCATGTACTTATAAAGTGGTGGCAAAAGTTTGGTGTTGCGTGATTCCATCTGGAGTTCCTACACCAACCATGATGAAAACACAATAAAGATGACAATTAATTTTATCATCTGCTTTCTCTTTCCTTTCAAATTATACGCAGATAAGCATAGAATACTTGAGCGATGTTAGGCACTTTACCACTCGAAATTTCTTTACTCTTATTTCAAGTACGAATTCTTGATCATTCACACTGGATTTATGATTTAAACGCAATAATCAACAATTGCAGGATTCAAGAATAGGACTGCCAAATGTAATCTTAATTCATAACATTTCCAACATTCCATCGTCTCTATTATATTGTATTTACTATTACTATTTCTGTTTGCTTATATTCTTCAATCAATTATGCCTATTCGGTTTTTCATTGCTGATCTACTGAAATTCTCAGGATAAAAGAGTCTAAGTTCTTATTTAAAGTTGAAGATAGTCTATTTAAGGTTACAAATAAACTTGAGCACCAATACCAACCGTTTTTATTCTACAACAATGGTTTTCAATGAGACTTGAGCATCACTGCCATCAATTTGACTTCTGACTACAATTATTTCCTGCGGTGTTGCACGCTTTAGAGGACAACAAGGCACAATAATCAAAACACTAGTGACAAACATATAGACTGTTATCCTGCTAATCAACAGTTTTTCCCGTACTCAAATGACAAGCTGAAATCAAATGTGACATATATCTCATACGAGCCCAGTCAATGGGCTTTATGAATGGGTATAAGACAAATGCTAACAGCATAAGGCTCTAGCTGATGGATAACATAACAAATAACAGCCACTGAGGAGAACAATGAACATTTTACTGAGAAAACTGCTGTCAATGTGACATCATAAGGTTACAACAGTTTCAGCTGTCAAGGAGAGTGCAACAGCTAGAAGGAAGCATATGCAAAAAAACCATAGTGCTGCTAAGGAATACTACAAGTTGTGATAGTTTCAATAAGTAGATAAGGTACAACAGTTAGCTCTAGTGCTGCATAGGTAAGCATCTCTACTTATGCCAGGAAGGCATAAAAAGAGTCATAACCAACACTCGGTCACAAAGACAACATTGAAATGCAAATAATAATAACCCATGAATCTTTCAAGTGAACACAACATCCCAATTTACTCAACACATTACTAAGCACAGTTACTTCTAACTACAAGGAAACTGCTGCTACAACATTATTGACTACCTCATCTATGTCTTGGTCAGAGTTATAGACGTCTCTACAAATTTTCTCTAGACACAGTTAGGTGCCTACTAACAGTCACAAGTTTTACATCCATATAGAAACTCTAACATGCATGAACTCATTAATAAAGCATGGTAATGTCCAAAGCATAGTTATCAGGTTTGCAAATCTGAATCCGTTCTAGACGGCAAAAATCTGGAAATCTGGAATTCTCAAAAAGTTTGGAAAAATCCGATTTGGTATACATACACACACATACATACTTATAAAGGCCATTTCAATTTCGAATTTAGGCTACAAATTATGGATATTTTGTTATCTTTTAATGTTATTAATTTTTTTGTATGTTTTATAATATACATATGTATATAATAACAAAATTTAAATTATAAAAATATTATAAACTAAATAGTATCAAATAAATATATAATTAAATATTGAAAATTATTAAAGCTAAAAAATAGTATAAAGTACTTTTTTATAAAATCTAAAAAAGAATTATAAACTAAATCATATAAAATAAATATTATAAATTTATAAGTTAAGTACGATAACCTAAACTAAACAAAATATCGATAGGTTATTGTGAACTACATTAAACTAAATATGCTTATGGCTCCCGGTGAATGATCTCCCTTTACCGCCATAAATCTCTTGCCTTTGCCATGAATCTTCTGTGGACTTCCTCTCAGTTGTTATGACGCAAATCTGCAGAACATGTCAAACCTATTCACCTGTGAATGCCCTGTAAATGTGCCCTGTGTGCATGATCTGCGAGCGTGAGTTCAATCAGCACATCTATGCAGAGTTGAGACACATCTGTTCCTTCACGACCTAGCATATCCCCTGAAAATCACAGATAAACCCACTTTCTTGCTCTCCACAGCACTTCTCTGCTCTTCGCTGTTCTCTTTTTAGGTTTTTTCATTCTCTGTTTTTTAATATTAATAAAATCCCGAACTAGATTAGATTAATCTAGGAGGCTTGAAAATTGGAATTGAACAGGATTTGGCCTAGTTCCAGCCGAACTTGGTAACTATGGTCCAAAGCTCTGCCAAAATCAACATAGAAGGCAGATTTTCGTGACTGTTTTACACCCATGCCGAAATGTATCAATTAAGACTAGCAAGAAGCCAATAGGTGTCATAACAAAAATTATAAAAGAAATGGTTCTGAACAGTGCTAAGGACGTTAAGATTTTATAAAAATGTATACATCCAGTGGCAAAACTGCCATATACATTTCCAAACAAAATTATAACAAAGTATCTGGTCAGAAAGACTGTGCAAGTCCATGAATTATTTTTACTGCTCATATCAAGTCAGACTAGTATAGCCTAAACAAGAATTTAAAGATGTCTGTGTTAGTTGCCATAGAAGAAGAACAATCAGTTCCACATGGTGTAGCTAGGAGACAACCAACTCGTGAGGTGATTTATCTGCCAACTGCAGAGCAATAGCTTTCCTCTGGTGCCCCATGTTTACACAAAGGGAATCATATTGAGGGGCCATCCCCGATTGAAAGTGATAACTAATTCTAATATGCTTGCACGTGTCAACACTTTATCAACATATTAGATCCAACATTATGCACATCATCACAGAGATCTCAGACAACAAGACCTTGTCACAGGCTTTATGAAACTCAATTTGAAAAAACAAAAACAAAAACAAAAACGAAATAAGAGAAACAGACATTATGTCCAAAATAGTACTTTGCAAGTACAAGACTGCAATTGTTAACATGTACAAAATTTGAAGTAACACAAGGACATACTTTCCAGATTATATATTTTCACAATATCGAGCTCTTGCTAACCCAGGATTTGAGGGCTTTTATCATTCAGTTGAGGGCTTTTATCATTCGGCTTGTTAAACAAATCAATATTATTACAAAGGGCCATGGGTAGAAGAACTTGCCCACGCTACTGTGATAGTCCCTCAGTCACCATCAGGGTATTGGCAATGTTTGGAAACCCCTGCCAATTCCTAGCGGTTCATTTGTGCCACACTACAAATATATTTTTTCAAAGCCAAATGCTGTGATCTGTAAGCTCCTAAGATTGAATGCTTGAAGAATTCACAAAAGAACAACATTTTTTGTTCCTCTTTCTGTGAGTAAGGGTCTATAAGATAGACCCAAAACTTCGGGACTCAAAAGTAATTTAACACAGTTTTTTCTAGATACATTATCTTCAATGTCTACTTGTGGAAACCTCAATCAACTAATCACAACATACTCTTCTACTCTGATTTTGCTTCAAACAAACAATTCTTGAATGCTTTAAGTTTAGAGTGGTATAATGTGCATTAGAAAGAGTACAATTTACTTGCAAACCATAAATAGTAAAAAAGGAAAGGAAACAAGACACAAAGTTTTAACTTCATTTCAATTGTGCCCAGGGTTGTGAGCCATTGGACTCCCGAAACAATATTTGCTCCACCCATGGGAATAGCAAACATAAGGGAATCTAGCTTGTAGTCTCTCATTTCAAGTTTTATACCATGGCATTTCCCTGAACAATTGACTATGCCACCATTTTGCAATCACGACTTGAAGTTTTGGAGCTGGG
The DNA here is from genome assembly GCA_018340775.1 of Taxus wallichiana var. yunnanensis. NCBI lineage: Eukaryota > Viridiplantae > Streptophyta > Pinopsida > Cupressales > Taxaceae > Taxus > Taxus wallichiana. The sequence continues at coordinate 455,498,220 of CM031238.1, forward strand.
TGAATAAAACAGTTTAGACTTGCTGCCAACTTGTTATTGATAACTATGCGTACTTCCCGAGTCAATCAATATTTTTACTTGTTGACTTTCGAAGTCTCCTTGATCTCTAAAAGAATATGCCTAGGGCCATACGGTTTCCGTAAAGAAAGTGTTGCAGGTTTGGAGCTAATATTTTTCCAAGAAAGTCAGGAAGTTTAAGCAAGGTTGCAATTTACATTAAATTTTAGGGTTTTGTTGCGTGTCAACACATTTCGGGATTTTGGGGTTTTGTTGCATGTCAACACATTTCATGTTGAATGTGGTCGAAACCCCGAATCCCGTCCAGTGCCTTTTTGGGATTTTGGGGTTGTAGGGGAGGCTTGTAATCCGGACTTGTTCCCCGACACGCCAACAAAGGTGACCCAAAGGTTAAGTTTGACGACCCCGGCCGTCAATCGTGCAGACGACATGGGATCTTTAAATGCCCATATCTTTTGATCCAGGACACCATTTGAGACAAAATCGATTATGTTAGAAAGATCTTGGAGAGTAGATTACAATGGGAGTGGTTGGGGCCCCAAGAAGTGAATTTGTGATAAAATACCAATTCAAAAGCCCCACCGCCGATTTAATACCCGAGCTCTATGGAAACGTTTTGGGTCTGATTCAGTTGATTGTATCTTTTGATTCAGAGCACATGTTCACCTGCATGATACACCGTTGGAAAGGTCTCAACCAGAGCTTCATTCTGGATTTGATTTCACAGGGTTTGGTGGAGAAATTAGAGAGAACTTCATGGCAGAGTTTTGGAGGCATTTTCAGCTTGTTTCTCACTCAAATGGTGCCCAAATCAGATCAAATCACCTCCAACAACCAACATTTAATTGCTTTGAGCTACTCGCAACAAGATCTGATCTAATTCTACATCTCCCAAGAAGGCTATGGCGCCCATGCTTGATCTGAGCATTGATTAATGATGATTGGTCCTTAGTGGGTGAACAAGTGTTTGATATTTTGATTTCTCGGAGTTTTTTCTAATCTCTTCTCTCTTCTCCCTCCTCTATATAATGCAATTCATTTCTCATTGTAAAGGATCCTCTCCTAAATGTAAAGTCATCATGTCAAAATGGCGCTTGGACTTGAGTCAGCAAACCTCTCGCCTTGATCCCATGTAATGCACCCAAGGCCTCCCGCCATCTATATAACCTTAGTCATCGCATTCGAATTCATGTTTGAATTCGCGAGTATAAAATTCTTATGAAATTCATTTCTAAAAATTAGCTATAAAATTCACGATTAAGCTCGACTAAAAGAAATCTAAATAATTTCGTATTTCTTATAAATAAACATTATAACTATCTACAATTATATATATATATATATATATATATATATATATATGCATGTATATATATATGTAACACATTTTAAACTATTAAATTTTAAAAATATATATTTTTAAAAAATGAGCTATTATCTATAACCATATTAAAAACATAAAATTATAAAACCTTAAAAATTAAAATTCTTTAAAATTTAATAAAAAGTTTGATTATAATATTATATAATAATCTAATAATTAACTATAAAGTAAATCAAACTCAATAAAATAAATTAAACCTAATAAAATAACGTAACCTCGGTAAAACTAAATAAGATAAAGTAAACTAAGCCAAAAGTATAATAAGATAACCTAAACTAAAAATATAGACCTAATCGATAAGCTTCAACAAAGGTTCATTTTTTCATGGTGCTTTTTCTCCTTGCAGGTTCTCATGACCTCACGTGTTCTTCTCCTCACCTCACAGGCTTCTCCACGACACCAATAGACATTTCATAGCAACGTCTGGACTATTTTAATGCTGCAATGCCGAATGTTACAGTCATGCCGCAATGCCAAAAATTACAGTCATGCTGCAGTGCCAAATGCTGAAAATAACAAAGCAAAATATAAATAGAATGCATTCGCGAATTCAAACGATTTATTAGGGTTGGTTTGAAATTCGACGAGTTTCAATTTTTCCGCATATAATTCGCCGAATGCGATAACTAAGGATGTAATAGACTGTATATATTCTATCAATAAAATCTTGTTATTATGGCTCATTTCTGCCCTTTACATGTGTTTTGTTATGTCTCTTACCTCTCTGTCCGTTGATGGTATGATGTGTGTGAGCTATACTTGCATGTTTTCATCTCTCTGTGTCTAAAATGTGTGGAATGGAATGATTGTGTAGAGTTGATCTGTGGCAAGTATCTTTCCTCTCATCACTGTGTTTTCTTTCCCATTCTTCCCCTCATGGAGAGATATCCCCTTTCTATTTTGGTGCAATCACCACTTTTTAGCTTAGTTTGTTTCATGCATTCCTCCTCCCCCTTTTCCCCCTGCAAATCAGTAGCTTAGCTTAGGAGTAGTGTTATCATTAGAGTAGATAGGTAGAGGAAGCCGACCTTCTTTGGAGGTCTGTCATAGAGGGCAAGGTCTCACACCTTGGGGACATTCCTATTGTTTCACCGAGGTGCCGAGCCTCTTGGTCTCTGCAAAGGGTGCAATTTAGGTGACAACAGCTTCGGCATGCTCTGTGGGACCTCTTGGGTCATTTGCGTGCATTTCACTAAGATTGGTGCATGTCTTAGTGATATCCAACCTTTGGAGGCAATGTTTCAAGTTCAACACATCTAGCGATTCCACTCATTCAAAAACCCATTTCTCTCAATTGTAGACCATTTCCATTCTTCCATTTCCTTATTTTCATGAAGTTATCTAGTCATGGCTTCATTTCGCAACTGAAATTCTTAAATGCAGCTGTATCATCCTCCTCCATTCATCCAAAACCTCCCTCAAAATCATACACATGAGCCTTATTATGGTAATTTCACATGTGCTCCATGCTAGATTAATCCACATGCATACCCTGTTGATCATAGTGTTTTGCAAGAACAAGGATATGCTTATAATGATGGGGATAGCTTCATCTCTAATGATGATTTTAAGTTGCAAGTTTAACACATGGAGAAGAGCATGCAAAGAGCCAAAGAGTTGTTTGAGAGCATGGCAGCTAAGCTCCCTGGAATTAGAAAACCCTGTCAATGGGGTGGTCCTCTACCAAGCTAGTACAACCCTCAACAAAAGCTAGAGGTAATGGCTGAGAAGTTAAATAACATGTTATTATTAATTGATGAGATGGAGCTAACAAATATAGTTTTGAGGATCCCTATCAACGGGAAATCCTTCACCACAATCATACAACCCCCCACTCATCCATTTGAATCCATACAATCTCAACCTAAATTCCATGTTCCTAGCTTTCTCTCAACTCCTCTTGAGAGTTATTCTCCTCCCAAAGGAGATAATATACCTCCACCATTAAAAAACTCCAAAATCATCCAAGAGCCCAATCCTTCCCCCATTCCATAGATCCAAATTCATTTGTCTATGAGCTTCATGTTCAAACACTTGAGAAGTTGCAACTACCTTCCAACACTCTCCCACTCTCAAAAAAGGTGCTACCCAATCCACAAGAGCTTCATGAAGAACCATGTTCAAGTGAACCAAAACCAGCTGAAGAAAGCTCCGTCATTGTTGAAAATCATGAGATATCTATCTCAGATTGGGTTGACTCTGAAAGTGTGGATGAAGAGATAACTCAACTCTTTCATTTTGAGCTTCCTATTGTTTATTCTGATCAATCTATAAGTGAAGCTGAAGTTGTTGAGCACAAAGTGGAAGGAGCAGAGTTTTCCAATGCTAAGGAGGATCATTTGGAATCAAAGGGTGAACAAAATGTTGTTGATTTTCCTAGGGACTATGTTCTTGATCACACAAAGGAGAAATCAGATCCAAGGGATGAAGAAGAGATCATAGAGAGCTTCTCCCTCTTCTTTGAAGGTGAATATTTTGATCAATCTTTGTCTTCATGCATAGGATCAGATTTGGAGACATCTTTGGGGCTGGGAAACACCATGTTTCAGTCTGAGATAGAGGAGACTGGACCAAACATTCAAGAGGAAATGGTTGAGGAAAGAATCAACCAAGAGGCAGATGTGTTATTTGATCTGGAAGATTTGAATGATGAAGAAAAGCCAATTGAACCTTTAAGTATTTCATTCACATCATTTCTCTTCTTCGACAAGGACCCTCTTGTTGTTGGGGCTTCCTTGAACCTGAAATAGAGCAAGAAATGCTATTAAATGTTGATTATGATCAGACAAGTTCGCATAAGAATGAGAGGGAGGATCATTTTCAGCTTCCACCGTAGAACCTTCGAGGGAAGAGACCATGGCCCTATCGGTGGTTAGCAGAGAAGGAAAGTGTGCATGATAACTCTATTTATGGGGCTGAATGTGAAGGAAAAGAGCACATCAAAGAAATTTGTTCATTGGCTCTAAGAGTCAAGTGTCCAATCAGGTATTTAGCTAGATCAGAGCCTAAACCAGAGTTGCAAGTACCTATCATGTTCACTTTAAAGCACAAGGGATATTTTCAAAGCACCAAAGATCAGCTCCAATACCTCCAAACCCAAATGAAAATCAATCAAATGTATTTTTGCCCTTTCCAAATTGATACTTTGAGAAGAAATGATCAATTTCAGATCAGTTTTTCACTCTCATTTATGTCCATGATCTTTGCAAAACTAATCTCATGGCCTCTTTTCATCGAAGGGGAAGTTATATTTCCCAACCGGTCTATGGTTTTGTTTAGCTCACTTTTCTCTTTCTCGAGTAGGAGTAGTTTAGGTTTGTTTTTTTGCAAAACAAGTGCTTTGCACACTCTTCATGTTTCAATTGAAACATGTATGATTTGGTCTTTGTACATATTTTTTTGCATGAGCCTCTTTTCATATTGTGCTCAGTCATATCAGTCCGATCTCCAAGCAAATGTGAACCAATTAGTCTGATTGATATCAAAAATCCAAAGTGTCAAGGCCTCCCATTTGATGTAGAGTTTAAGGATCAGATTTAAAAATGTTTCTTATATCAGCCAAAGTGTCAAGCGATCTTGTCTTCATATGAGGACCTTGAGATCATCCAAACAAAATGCAAAGCCAAGTATGGAAATAGAGATGTTTGTTGCGGTTTCAAGTAGAGTTAACAATTGGGTTACAACCTTACAAAGCGAGAGATTTTTTTGGTGAATTTTTAGAGCGGGATAGTTTGGACAGATCAAACAAGTTTAGGGTGAGTTTCAGAGCTTTCAAGACCAATTTTTGTGGTATGTTTCCGAGACTCCACCCCAATGGAACCGATGAAGGCTACTAGTTTTATACACCTAGCAGCGGTTGTCCCAAAATGTTGACTTTCTAAGTCTCCTTAATCTCTGAAAGAATATGCCTAGGGCCATAAGGTTTCCATAAAGAAGTGTTGAGGTTTGGGGCTAATATTTTTCTAAGAAAATCAAGAAGTTTAAGCAAGGTTGCAATTTACATTACATTTCGGGATTTTGTTGCATGTCAACACATTTCATGTTGATTGCGGTTGAAACCTCGAATCCCACCCATTGTCTTTTCAAGATTTTGGGGTTGTAAAGCGAGTTAGTAATCCCGACTTGTTCTATGACACACCGAGCAGAGGTGACCCATAGGTAAAGTTTGACGGCCCCGTGGTTGTCAATTGTGTGGAGTGACATGAGGATCTTTAAATGCCCATATCTTTTGATCTAAGTCACCATTTGAGACAAAATCGGTCCCGTTGGAAAGATCTTGGAGAGTAGATTATGATGGGAGTGGTTGTGGGTCCCCAAGGAAGTGGGTTTTGTGATCAAAAAATAATTCAAAAGTCCCATTGCCGTTTTGAGATCTGAACTTGGTGGACATGTTTTGGGTCTGATTTAGTTGATCATATCTTTTGATCTAGAGCACTGTTCACCTACACGATACCCCATTGGAAAGGTCTCAACCGGAGCTTCATTCTAGGTTAGATTTCACAGGAATGGTGTAGAAATCAAAGAGAACTCCATGACAGAGTTTTGAAGGCGGTTTCAGCTTGTTTCTTACTCAAATGGTGCCCAAATCAGATCAAATCACCTTCAACAACCAACTTATAATTGTCTTGAGCGACCACGGTAGGATCTGATCTAATTTTACATCTCCCAAGAATGCTATGGAGCTCATGCTTGATCCGAGCATTGATTAATATTGATTGGTCCTTGGTGGGTGAGCAAGTGTTTGACTTTCGATTTCTGCAGTTTTTCCGATCTCCTCTTTTCCCCGTATATAATGCAACTCATTTCTCATTGTAAAGAATTCTCTTCCGAATGCAAAGTCACCATGTCAAAATGGTGGCCAAACTTAGAGTTGAGACCTTTGTCTTAATCCCATGCAATGCACTCGCCCTCCCCCATATATGTAATGCATGTGTATATATTCTATCAATAAAATATTGTAATTATGGCTCATCTCTGCCCTTTACTTGTGTTTTGTTGTGTTTCTTACCTCTCTGTTCGTTGATGGTATGATGCGTGTGAGCTATACTTGCATGTTTTCATCACTTTGTGTCTAAAATGTGTGGAATAGAATGATTTTGTAGAGTTGATCTGTGGCGTGTATCTGCCTTCTCATCACTGTGTTTTCTTTCCCATTCCTCCCCTCATGGAGAGAGACCCCCTTTTATTTTGGTGCAATCACATTTTTTTTTAGCTTAGTTTGTTTCATGCATTCCTCCTTCCCCCTTTCCCCCCTGCAGATTAGTAGCTTAGTTTAGGAGTAGTGTTAGCATTAGAGTAGATAGGTAGAGGAAGCCAACCTTTTCGAGAGGTCTGTCTTGGGAGCAAGGCCCTACACCTTGGGGACATTTCCATTGTTTCACCGAGGTGCTTTGAGCCTCTTGCCTCAACAAAGGGTGCAACTTCAGTGACAACATTACCTTATATTCTCTTAGAAGATCCCTTACCTTGATTGTTTATGGGGGATAACACTTGACATCGCATGGCAAGAAATAATTAGTTGGGATTCTCCAAACCCTAATTTTTCCACAACCTTTACTTCTTTCTCATCTTTGACTTCCTCATTCTTTGGCTCAAGTAGAACAATTTTTCAACACATCTATTTCCTTTGCTATATCAAACCTAAGCTTTTTTCTCTTTTCTTCAATTTGTTGAAGAGTCAATCTGGCAAGTTGAGGGAATGATTGTGCCAAAGACTATTTGTTAGGAAATAAGGGATAAAATATGCGGAATAATCCCTCACAGAATCGCAACAGTAGAAACTAATATGCAGAAAATATTACAGATCTCAAATAAAAGTGCAGAATAAAATAACACAACACAAAGAGACAATATTTAATGTGGTTCACCCAATTTGGGCTATGTCCACCAAGAATCACTTTCTCGATTTTATTACAAGCCACCACTCTCTCAATACAATACCCAGATCTGTTTGGAGCTATGCTCAACAAACTCTACAAAATTCACACCCGAATTCAAAGCACATCTGCAATGTTTTTCATACTTCTATCATATGCATAAAACCATATAAATAGACAATTGCTTAAGCAGTTTTACAAAATTGGGTATCAAAACCATGGGCAAAAACGTCCCATAAACCTATGGGTCAAAATCCCGCCCATATGAGAAAATCACGTTTCTCGATATATCGGGCATGTTTTAAGGCCCATTTTTTTTTTTTTTGGGCTCTACTTGGGAGCTCTTGCCTCTGGACCCCCTTGGGGCCCGCCGAGAATACACGAAAAGTGTACATGTATTCTTAGTGTACGAGTCTTCAACACTTTCACACATGAAAACAAGCTCCACAACCTAACACTATTCTCTTTTGTTAGTAGTGAAAGCCCTTTGTATGACTATATCTCTTTTTTCACCTAACGAGCAACTACCATGGATTCCGATACATAACCTAGATTAAGTAGGCGAACATCAAGTTGGATGCTATCCTTGAGACCACCCAAGAACAAATCATTTAAGTGACCCTATGAGATGCCATCCACACGTAAGGACTGGTTTTGAAATTGTAGACTATAATCCTTGATCGTCCCCATTTTCCCCAACTTTGCTATATGGCTAAAATAGTTCTCTGTAACAATGTTACTATTGTGCATTTGGAGCTCATTTGTGAACATTGACCAAGTAACAAGATGACTTCTTTTTGATCTGCTCACACGTCCATCTATACCATATGAACTATTCTGGTTCCATATACAAGGATGGTGTTACCACCTTCTATCCACTTGGAACTTGATGGACATCAAAAAAATTCTCCATTTGGTTGATCTAAGTGGCCGGATTGTTCCCATTGAACTTACACATGTCCACCTTTGGGATCATGTTTTGTCGCCCATAATTAATGCTAGCCCCGAAGGAATGTAACACTAGCCCCGAAGGAATGTAACACAATATTTGAATCACAATTTTGATATTTGTTAGATCCCTTTTGAGCTAGTTGAGAGGATAACAACTCAATGTTTTTGGACATCGTAGCCATATCTCCATTTATTGCCTCTACCTCTATTTGCATGTTATGACACATCTTGTCCACATCACCTTTTATGTTGTGGCGCATACTCTCCCAATTCAAATGCATGGTTTTCACACTCTGCCAAGGGTTGTATTTTATCATCGACCCAAGAAGACATAACATCAAAAGTTCCACCCCATTCAAACTTCGATTCCACCTCATCTTTGTTAGGAGTTTTCCTTGGAGTGGCTGATCCTTTTCTTTGGTGTCTAGTTGATCTCCCATGGCGATTAGGGTTTAGGTATTTGGGACGATGTCGGATGGATAGACAAAACACAAAGAATAAGCCCTCCTTAAAATTCAAAGAGCTTTCCAAAAATCTAAATAAGTTGAAGAAATTCCACAATTTGCCGCCTTTGGAGCGAATTCGTTAAAAAACCTAAAATGGCGATAATTTTCACAAAACAGATCAAAATAAGCTGAAATTTAGAGGCTAGTCTCCTATAAATATGTAGTAACTCCAATAAAAAAATTGTAGAAAAATTTGCAACGGTTTGCGAAATATATGGCGAATCCTCAAAAGTAGGTTTTGACTTATTTTGGCCCGAATCGAATCTCTGATACCGTTTGTAAGGAAATTACTTAGACATATCAGAATAATAGCAACAATATAACATCAAAGAACACCAAAATAGAGAGATAATATCAGAATATGCAAATAAAGATGACATAGCTACTTTGAGGGGGCAACCTCCACACCTTACAATAAGACTCAAATGCTCAATATAATGATCAACTACTAGTTACTACCTCCTATATATACCCTACTTATGCTATGTAAACCACCTAGGCCGACCTACTAAGCATATGAAAACATAAATAAATGTGATATGATATGTTAAGAGATTATGTTAGCCATAGGTCAGTTATACATATTTGATATATGACTTAGGATTAAGGGTGTAGCATTTTGAAGGTGCTCCCGTTAGACTCAATTGATCTTGAATAAACACGATAGTCGGATAGAGGTGGCTTAGACAATGATGGGTAGACCGATAGGGGGAAAGTGTGCTCAAGAGTTAAATATATATGGGTTCTCAAATTGTGTCAACGTATGTCAAAGTTAATGTCGCCAAACTGCCAAAGACATAATTTAGATGTCTACAAATGCTCCCCATTTAATCTATTATTGAAAATGTAAAGTTAAAAAGAATAAAATAAATTTGATACCTGTAATAGCTGTGTTGGGTGTTGATAGGTGTAGTTAGAATGTGTCTTTTGCTCTATATGAAATCTGCGAAAAAATGTGTAAATTAATGTCCTCTCATGATAAGAAATCTGAAATAATCGTAACCATAAAAAAATTGGAATTGAAAGAGCTAATGAATGAATACACTTGATGGTATGTGTAAGCTGCCACTTATTGAACTTGATTGGGGAGTGTCATGGGGCGAACATGCTCTAGGAGTTGTATTTGCTGAAATGGTGAGGTGAGGAATCTAAATGCCTCAATTGCGACGGAGGGAAGGTGATGCCAAAAGTCAAATGACATAGTAAATTTGACCACACAAAAACAAATATTTGAAAAATCTGCTTCAAAACAAAGAAATTTTGATTCAGCCTTATCCTCGTCTTGGCCAAGAATCGAACAAGGGTATTCCGATTGTAACCTCAATTTGGGACCTTGTATCAAATCCATGAAATTGATCTAAAAGTGTGACATAGTACCACTTACTCAAAAAATAAAAATAACAAATGTGTACATGGATTCAATCCATGGTCCAAGTAATTCTCCTCAAAATGATTTAGAATGCCCTAATTGTTCCTCAAAATCTTGTGTAATGTCAACATTTGTCTTTTAAATTGTCATATAATGTCTAGATTGTTTGTCAAATCATATGGATATATCTCGATATGCGCAATCTAACCCATCTGAATCATATAATTTGTCTCAGAATGTAAAATGCTTTGTTTGACATGACCTGAATCCATGCAAGAAGCCCATCGTAAGCTCCATTTTGATATGAGGGATGAGGCTTGCGTATCACATATCTCAAAAGAAAGAGCTATGTGCATCACATGTTATATAGAAAAATCATAATCAAGTACAGTAATATAAACATGATAAGACATCATCATAAAAAGAATTGATCATTGAAACATATATGAAACATGTAATCCAAGACAATGGCAGTTGTTTGTTACTAGCATATAATATATAATCATGAAAATCAACTAAAGATAGGTACCAATGTTGGCAAAATCTATTAATGAAACACGCAAGAGTATCGTAGTAGATATGTGATATAAATCATGACAACGTTGGTAAAAATAGATAGTACACAATAAAATTGTGTGTGATAGAGATCATGACACCAACAACATAGTAACAGTCAAGTAGGTCAGCATACAAGGAGGTAAACATGCACACACACATGGACAAAATATCAGAGTGAATAAGTTGTACCTGCACACAATGATCAAGAAGCACACAAGCATACGAGACATGGGCTCTGCTTGACATGACTCTAACTCGACATAAACACGACCTAGCGAGGACTAGAGGATTCTTTGACACAATTGACTCACAACATAACACACACAACCAATGTAACACACAGGAATAAAGTACTCAGTATAGAAATCATCAGTAATCAAGCAACAAGCAAGCACATAGCAAGCAATGTTAATCTGCATAATCAATCAATGCCATCATCTAGTATAGCAAAATACAATATCTAGCATTCTAAGGTATGAACAAGAGCAAGTGATGTACAAATATTCTAAGTAGTTCAATATGATTAATGAACTAACATAAAAAGATATACGCTTATAAGTGTGCCAAGATGCTCCCAATATGCGAATGCCCCCAATGTTGAATGTTTGCCCATGGATGTGAGCAATGCCATTCAGTTGTATGTCCATATCTCATATCTAACTTGTATGGACCTGCATCTATCTCATGCATACCATGAAAACATGTTTGTAGAAAATGAATATGTAAATCACCATAAATATAATAATTGTTAATATATTTCCTCACTTCTACAATTTTTTTGATATTGGGTAAAGAGGGTTAAGGAGACCCCTACCCCGTACAAGGCACAAAACTAATAAAAGAAGGAAAAGGGGAACCAATACTGATTAAATTAAAAACAAAGATTAAAACAGCGGAGCATGAAAGGGGGATACGTGGCAACTTTCCGCGGACACCATCGATAAAACTGGAAAGCGGATTCCAAACCCGCGGAAAAAACTAGAAAATAATTGTGAATTCGGGTCCGCCTCCACAGTCAAAAAGAGAGTGCCACATGGCACAATCGTAAGGGAAGAAAAGGATACACGTGTAAGCATTCCGCGAGAACCTCAAAGAAGATTGAAATGCAAACTCCAAGTTCGCGGATTGAACCAATGTAAAAAGAGTTTGACGTCCGAACTGCCACAACAGGCAGTAAAGAAAATAAACATTAAGACTGTTCCTCCCGAGCTACCGTTAGGCCCTAACTTCGTTCCAACACTTTTGAAGAATTTCTAGGCATTTGAATCGATCTCTTTAACTGAAACAGGTTCAATCCAACCCAGATCATCATCCATTTTGACAGAGAAAAGCTCCATCAGGGGGTGCTGCAATTCTTCTCCTGCCATGGCTTATTTTTTAATGAGAAGTCTAACATCGTCCTCCAAAAGGCTCTCTTCATTAATTTTGATCATATTAGAGGCTCGAACCCCCTTATTAGCAAAACAATTAGCAACCCTATTACCTTCCCTGTTGACATGTTGAAAGGTGATGTCTTTAAAAGAGGATTTAAGGAGATTTATACCTTCTATGAAATCTTTTATCATTGTAGAAGCGATATTCTCTTCTGAATACTATTGATAATATTTAAAGAATTTCCTTCCACAATAAGACTTTTAACTTTTTCCAAACAATATGTTTAATTCCCCAAAAAAAAGGCATTCGCTTTAGACAAATGATTAGTTTGAATACCAAGGTTACAGAAATAAGCTAACACAAAATTGCCTTTTTCATCTCTTATAATCCCTCCCCCACCAGCCTTTCTGGGGTTCCCTTTGGTAGCACCATCAAAGTTAAGTTTCATCCACCCCTTTTTAGGAGGGATCCAAACAATATGATTTCTGATATTGAAATCCGGAGAATGGTTAGAAACATGGTTGAAACCCGAATAAAGGGAGAACTGCTCCTCATTTTGAAGAAATTCAATATTCTTTCCTTTCAAAAGAGAGAACTTAGTTTTAATAGCTTGCATAGCTTTCCTTGAAGCTCTGACTGCTTTCTCCTTTTTGCCCTTAAAAATTCTGTTGTTTCTTTCTTTCCAAACCTCCCAACAGAAATGAGTAATAGAGAAGTCCCATAAATGCTTTAATACTTGACTTTTGAAAGGGCATTTCCACTGAATACATAATTGTTTGACACAACTGGGAAAGACCCAATCCATACCAAACATGGAGAGAAAAGAACTTCTAACCGCACGAGCATAAGAGCAATCTAAAAAAATGTGACTTATAGATTCATATTCCATTTCACATAGAACACATCTATTAACCATTTGGAAACCCCTCTTGTTAAGATTATCATACCTTGAATAACCAACCACCAAAAATATTAACTTTGGGGGTAAGATATTTAGTCTAGATTTTTCCCAATTAAAATTTGGACTTTCTTTGTCAAAAAACATATTATAAGCATATTTGACACTAAATTCCCCATTCTCTTCTTTAGACCATATAATTTTGTCTTTCTCCCCATGTTTGATAACAACATTACTAACAAGAAGCTCATTTAGGGATATTATTTCTTGGTCAAAATTCTGATTATCAACAGAGATTACCTTCTAGCTTCTAAAGGAGTCTTCTTCCTCCAAGTAATTTTTAACCAGCAAACCATATTTTTCTTCAACCTCCAGCTGAATATTGTTCACCGGTTGGAGTTCCTTGAGGGGAACATCACCAATCCATTTATCATTCTAAAATTTATCCTTTCCTCATCCCCAATTTTCCATTTACAATCCTTAGTCAAGATAATCTTAGCCCAATACAAACCTTTACAAAAGGAGGATCCCTCAAAAGTAGGAGGAGATAAAAACCAGTTGTCAAATCTCGGATTAGCCTTGTATTTATGTTTAATGATCTTGACCCAAACCCCATCATGTTCTATCAGTCTCCATCCCATCTTAGCTAAAAGTGATTTATTCATCTACTCCCAATCTCTAAGGCCCAAGCCCCCAAGCCTTTGGGTTTACATACTTTTCCCAAACAATAAGAGGAATTCCATTTCTACTTTCTGTACCACTCCATAAAAATCCTTTTTGATTTTTCTCCAGACTTTCAGCAACCTTTGTAGGAAGTTAAAAGAGAGACATAATATAAATCAAAAGACTTTGAATTGAGCTTTTCAAGAGAGTGATCTTACCAGCCTGAGAAAGCAAAGAGCCTTTCCATCCAGCTAGTTTTTGACAATTCTGTTAATCAGAAAACTCTAGTCTGAAGCTTGGGGTTTCTTAGTAACAATAGACATCCCCAAATAGATAGAGGGCAAATGCTTAGTGTCACACTCCATTATCTTAGCAATCTTATTACATCTTTGGTTTCGGAGTATTCAAAAGAAGATGGAACTTTTCCTAAAATTATTTTTTTGATCTGTCACTTCTTCATAATCTTGCAACAACTATTTAAAGCCCCTAGCCTCCGAAACCGTGGCTTCTCCCACTAGAATGGTATCATCAACAAAATCTTGATGAATAACATTTTTGCAATTCGCAGCTGGGGATATACCAATAATTTTATGATTAACAACAACCATATTCAAAGCTCTACTCAAAGATTCAACCATCAAAATAAAAAGGAAAGGGAAATAGGATCTCCTTGTCTTAGCCCTCTGCTACTCCGAAAGAAACCAAAAGGGGTACCATTAAGTAATACTGGAAAACTGGCCGAAGAAATACAAGTCCAAACAAGCTGCCTAAAAGAGTCTTCAAAACCAAAATGTTTAAGTACTTTATGAAAAAAATCCCATGAGACTCTTATCATAAGCTTTAGCCATATCAAGTTTGATCACCATGGATTCTCTCTTTCTTTTCTTTATAGTATAAATAGTTTAAAGTATTGTGACTATATCGTTTTGGATATGTCTTCCAATAACAAAACCCCCTTGCCGATCAGAAATAAGAGTAGGGAGAATCAATTGAAGTCTAAGGGCCATAATCTTAGTGCAGATTTTATACAGAGCATTGCATAGACTTATAGGCCTAAAGTATTTGAATTCGATAGCATCAAAAGTTTTGGGGATCAAGGCTAAGAAGGTAAAATTCAGCTCTCTAAGCAAAGTTTTATTCACGAAAAACTCCTGAACAACCTTATAAACATTAAACTTAATAATTTCCCAAGAAAATTGGAAAAAGAAAGTAGGGAAGCTATTCGGACCAGGAAATTTATCAGAACCAATGGCTTTAACAGAAAAATCGATCTCTTCAAAGGATGGAGCTTTAGTAAGCATTGAATTGTCCTCTTGAGTAACAAGCTGAGGAATACACTCTAAAAGTTTTCTTCCTTACTGTGGTTTAGGGAGTTTTGAGAGGATAAAGGTCACTAAAAAAGGAAACTGCTTCCTCTTGGATGGAGGTAGCTTCTTCCACCACAGATCCATCTTCTTTCCTTATCTTTCCAATTTTATTGCAACATCATCTTTTGAGAGTAGTCATATGGAAGAACTTAGTATTTTTGTCACCTTCTTTCAGCAGAGTGATTCTAGACTTTTGCCTCCAAAAAGTTTCCTCGTTAGCCATAATGGTATGATACTCAGCAAGCAGGGATTTATCCTTTTCAGAATCCCTCTCATCCAAACCATTGTCATCTTTCTCCATCAATGCCTGACAATTTAACAACTCTTTCTCCAACTTTTGCTTGGTAATGAAAATGTTACCAAAACTGTATTTATTCCAGAACTTCAAAATATTTCAACATTTGCTAATTTCTTAGAAACTCTATACAAAGCCGAGCCCTGAATCTTAATACTCTGCCAAATTTTGACAAGATCACAGATTCCTTCATGATGTAACCACATTTTTCAAAGCGGAAAGGAAACCTCCTTCTGGAAGCTTATTTAACAAAGAAAAAAATCAGCTTATGATCTGAACCAATTTTGGGTAAGTAGGAAAGGAAAATGTCTTTCTTGAGCCATTCCATAAAGATCAACACCCGTCCAATCTGACTTGAATGCGCTGGCTGTCAATTCTTTTATTGGTACAAGTAAATCTGCTCCCTTTGAGATCAACATCCATTAAATTGTTATTGACAATAATGTTTTGAAAGTCTGCCATGCTTTTAGTGATCTCAATTTGACCTCCCATTTTCTTCATGGGAGTGAGAGTGTTGAAATCCCCAACCAACATCCAATCTGTCCCTTCTATTATATTATGAAAAAGAAGTCAATTTGTCCCATATGTTCTTCCCATCTAATTTGTTATTTGGGGCATAAACATTAGATAAGATAAATATATTAATGTCCAACAAGTGACCACAAAAGTAGGTCAAAGGGACTGTAGAAAACAACGAGCACCAATACAAGGCGGGAAAACCAAAGAGTTCCCGATAAAGAGGAAATACAAAAGCCAGAAGAGGTGGCCAAACAGGGAAGAAGAAATCACACACACCCAAAATGGGGGTGGAAAAACAAGAGAGAGGAAGAAAGGGGGAAAGACGACCAAGGAGAAGAAAAGAGGAAAGCCCATCAGGGGATGGAAGATCCAACTCTCCTAACATCCAAGGCCGACTGGAAGAAGCTGAGGATAGAATGCCGACCAGCCGAAGAGAGAGGCTGCCTATTATGCCGCAAACTGGATACATTACTATTCCTTTGATGCCCAGTGGACCTCGTCTCCTAAGGCCAAGCCTAGTACGGGCATGTCTGTGATGACTTGGGGAACCATGGATGGTCTCCCTGGGCCGAACCAACCTAGAGGAAGAAGCGGGACGATCTCACAAGGGCGCTTAATGCCTCTCTCCGCCAGTAAAACTGTGAAGAAGGAAGTGATCCGCTGGGTAGAGTCTGGTCTAGGATGCGGCTGAAGAGTGTGCTCATGAAGCTTCAAAGCCTCTTGTAAATATAAAGCCAGACACCTCTGATCCTCAAACTTGAAGAAGTCAGAAAGATCTTGCATCCTCCTAAATAAACAGTGAAATCTCCCTCTGATCTCGTAGTAAATGGGGCACCAAAAGATGAAGTGTGTTTCCGTCTCGGTCTCCTAGAGGCTACACAACTGGCAGATCCTGTCCAAACGATCAAGGTGGTGATCCGTCTCACAACGAGTCTAAAGAGGATCCATAAAGAGTTATTTTTGAGATCCCTCATAATCATCGCCAAATGATTCTCTTTACAAACAATAGGAGTACCTTTGATGCATTTGGGGTCCCAAACAATAGCAAGACCTCCGAAGCACCTAAAGAAGTAACAACTTCTGAAGACTTGCAAAAATTATTCTTAGCTTTCAAGAAGTTACCCTCACTCATTTTAGTCGCTTTGAATCGCCAAAATCTCCATTCTATGCTTATCTCTAAGATCCTTTAGAAGTCTACATTTAGAGGGGTTATTCAGTCCCCTAATATTCCATGATATAATATTCATTTTTGATTTTGGGATTTACTCCTAAATTTTTTGGATCCAATTTCGTTTGAGTTCCAAAATCTATCTCCTTCTTTGTATTCTTTTTCCTAGATTCCTGTCTAGTAGGTCTTCCTTTGTTTCTGTCTGGAGTCACAATGTTGATAGGGTTCTTTAGTTCATTTTGAGAAGATTCCCCTCTTTTCTGGAGAAACTATCACCTCTTCATTTGGTTCATTCTGAGCATCTTCTTGTACACTGCTATAGGGCCCCTGTTCTTGAATTAGTTCTCATCTAAACCTTTAAGCTCCTGCTGTATTAAAGATTGAATCTTATTCTTATCTTGATTTTCTGCTGATCCTTTTCCTTTTAAGGCAGGGTTTTCATTTTCAATTTCAACAGTTTCACTTTCTTCAATCTCTGTTCTAACAACGAAGGTTTTCCTTAATCCTGTTTTATCTATACTAGTCAATTTCATATTCTCTTCCGTTTTTTCCTGTTTCTTTTCCAACATAATATCCAATTTTCTAACACTGGAAGATTTATCAAATTTAGCATGGGTTTCAGCTGTTTGAATTCTGGATTCTGAAAAAGATCTAAATTTTTTGTTTTTAGTTTCTAGCAGTTATAAATCCATCTTCATCCTCCTTCCCTGGGTTGATAATTACTTGATGTTGAAGATTTTCTTCCACTGTGCCTGAGATCAGAACACCTTAATTAGCATTTATTTAATTTCTTA
Source organism: Taxus wallichiana var. yunnanensis (assembly GCA_018340775.1). Classification (NCBI taxonomy): domain Eukaryota; kingdom Viridiplantae; phylum Streptophyta; class Pinopsida; order Cupressales; family Taxaceae; genus Taxus; species Taxus wallichiana. The sequence continues at coordinate 455,515,960 of CM031238.1, forward strand.
ATCCTTCTTGAAACTTCTCAAAACCCTGACCCATTTTCCTTTTCCTTTCTCTTCATTCTTCCCAGGAGTTTTGATTTCCCTAGAGACTTGGGAGATTTTAAACTTACAGTTTTTGTAGATGGCCCCAACCTTGACATTTCGTACATTTAAGTGGACTGCTTTCAAATTCAATCTTTTGGGTCCAGGTTCCAAGCTTGGATCTAAGTGAGGTGGTTTGAGGAATATCAGATTCTATAAGGGAATATATGCAAAATCTAGTACAAACCAGTCTGGTTTTGTTAAGAGTAGCGTTATCTATGGCCACAAAAATTCCTAGAGATGCAGCTATTCCTTTCATGATGTCCATATCCCAGAATTCTAAGGGGAAATCAGGCAGTCTTAGTCATACAGGAAAATGGTTAGTATTCTCCCTTTCTGGATTAAATTTTGGGGTCCATTTCCTCAGAAATAAACCCATTTTCCCCATAAACGAAGGACCCTCAACCAACACCTTCTGCATATCTTCGGAGTTATTGAAAATGAAAATGAAAAATCCATTAGGTAAAGCACTTACCTCTAGATGACCCTTAGGTTTCCATTTTTGATGGGACCAGGATCTGATAGAATCAATATTCGGTCTACCTCCAACAAGTTTGCCAACCAGGGCATTATCCATCTGCTTAATAGATCTGTCCACAATACTGTCAGGGATTTCCAACAAGACACCTTAAGAGTCCTTACTCGGTTGCAGATTAAGTCCTTTGCCTTTTGAAGCATTTAAAAAAATGTTTGCGCACGAAATGGGTCCCAAAGGGTTTGCAGAAGTCTCATGCCTTTGAGGTTCTTGTCGATTGCTGTCTTGCTTACAAGTTCTGATTTTTCTACCTTTTAATTCTCAATTTAAAAGCTATAATTTATATGTATGGGTTATACAATTTGAATTTTACACATGTATTAGATAATGATTGATTATTTGTTTTATTAATATGTTGCAATGGATAAATGTGACCATTTATTTAATTTAATTTAAACAATAAGAGAATGCAACAAGTGGATGAGAATTAATAAGAACTCTTTGATTTTATTAATTAATTAAGTTGGAAACTTTTCCAAACTTTTCATATTTGGATGTGCACCGTGTTTTCCACGTAAATCTGGTGTTGCACTGTGCTATATTATTTGAATGCCTTTGAATGCTTTACTTGTGGATATAAGTTTTAATAAGTAAAAGTTTATCTTATACTGATTCACCCCCTCTCTCAGTATAAACGTGTGCTTAACAAATAGTCCTCATCTGTGGAATGTGATGTAAACTTGGCAAAGGAAAAGACTCAGGGGTCTTCCTACTATCAAAGTCTGCCCGAGATACATAGGAATACAAATTGAAGGCTGCAGAGGAGGTTTCAATGTTCACTATATTAATTGCATTTTTGCATGAGTAGATCCCTAGGGAAATAGGGAATGATAGACACCTGCTTGCACAACTCAATCATGATGATCTTGTCACTTGGGTACCTTGGTAACCTGCGAGGTGCAAGATCAATTCCCTTAACTTTGATGTAGGTGAAGGTGGGAAACTAAATGAAATAACTTCCATATTTTTTGATCAATCCAGCTGCTTGAAGTGAAACTTTTTACTCGGGATTTACTTGAGTAACCTTATGATATATATGGTGAATGCATCATTCACCCTCAAGAAGTGAGAGTTACTTTCCTGATATGTGAGTTGAGGATACTTCTCATATGCTTTGGAGACTTTTGTGGCACATTTGAGGCAGAGGAGAGACCTCGAAAGGGCCTTGTGTATGCGAGGGCATTCACCGGATAAGAATTCATTGTGAACTTCTTAGATGTTGGCAACTGCAACAATTGTCGGTGAATGTTATTACTTATGATCTGCCAGTAGTCAATCATTTGATTTCCTTTTGTGACCACCAGGACGAATTGAGCCATCTAGTCTTAGAAGTCCTTTGTAGTTTTTTCTCCCATCACCCTATTCAGTAAGACTATTGCATCCGAGTATGCTTCATGGAATTCACTTCGAGACCAAGTTTTGGGAATCCGAGAGGGCTTCTTTCCTTATTTGAGCCATGATCTGATTGCCAAGCTTGCAAGTATGAATCTGTTCTTGCCCATTCTTGAGAGGCAAATTCCCAAGTGATGATCACCATGTTGTTGCAAGTGGGAATTTGCAGACATGATACCTTTTGGAGTGAGGACTGCTAGAATTGAATTGTCATTTGCTAGAATTGTTCTTGAGTCTGGGTCATAGTGTTGGGCATAAGCTAGGAATAGTTATGTGCTTTGAACGGACAATGGATGACCACTTGCTCTGAATAGCCCACTTGAGAAGATTTTTCCTCCACATGTTCACGAGGTTCACTTAGCATCCTAGCTTTCAAATCCTCCAGGTCCATGTTTGTCACATCACTTGTCACCCACATTGGGATACTCAATGTTTAATGTGGAAATTAAACTGAGTACTTGACCTTCATGGTGACTAGAGTTAGTGAAACGGATGGGAGATGGATGAGTATGAATGATTTGACCCCAATCCCAATACTATTTTTAGTAGGTCCTACCTCGGATGTCTATTTTTGGCAAGTTTATCAAATTGTCACTTTTGAGTGTTTTTGTCTTGAAAGGAGTGATGGTGACATGGAAAGTAGCCCGTTTCTGAAACTTACTATTTTTAGAATGTGAGGACTTGGTACAACTTACTATTTATAGAAGGTGGTCCTCTAGGTTTTCGAATGGGATGAAAATGGTCTCAAAAGTTTAGGTTTTTCTCAGGGTGCTCTGCTCCAATTTTTAGAGGTTTTCAATCGCCATATTTTTGCAGATTTGAAAAGGCAAGTGCAATGGCTGAAATTTTCTTTTGGCTGTAAAAATCACTAAGACCATCAATGGGGGTAAGATTATACTCAACAAAAAGGCGTTTTTGCAAGGACACTAATGATATTTCAAGGAATTCTGAGCCAGGGTTTTGCAGTTATGAGCAAATCTGTGTTTTGAAGCATGAGGGTTCTTGGAAATTTTCAGCAACATAGCAATGCAAAAATGGAGTTTGGGGGAAGAAAAATAAATTTGAAAATTGCAAAAATGCAAAAATGGAGTTTGGGGGAAGAATAATGCATTTGAAAATTGCAAAAATGACTAAGTGTTTATATTTAACCATTTCACTCCTTTGTGCACCTTAACTCACCTTAAACTCACCAAGCTTAACCTGAGTGGTCAGTCGGGGTTAGAGGTGAGCTGCGCCCACCAAAATAGGGGACAAATGAGGTGAGGGGGCAACATGGACACCAAAATGCACTTTGCGCCAGATTGTTCCAAGTGTCGGTGAGAAAACATGTGAGGAAGATGGAGGGGCTGAAAATGTGTCTCCTGGGGTTTGACTAGAGGTTCTACATATGACCAAAGGTTAGTAGGGACAAGGGTCAATAAGCCTTGAAAAGTGTGCCATGGTATGCTTGTCATGAGGGGACCAAGTGAGTTAAAACACACATTCAACCTTCCTAAGCAACCAAGTTGAGTTGTCTTAAGTGACGAAACTAAATCCACTTCAAGAGGGCGCACTTTTGTGTCCCCACTGTCCCCTTGCACCAAGGGACAAGGGACAACCAGGGTGAAAAAGTGCGCCAAGGGGTCATGTTTTTGAGTTGTGAAACAAGCCTAGGAGCCAAGTTGCAATGTTTTAAGTGGCAAACTAACTCATCAATAGGGGCACACTTTTGTGTCCTTACTGTCCCCTTGCACCAAAGGACAAGGGACAAAAGAGGTGAAAAAGTGCGCTCAAGCTTATAAAACATGCTGATGTCACCTTGCCAACGTGAGAATAGAACACGAGAGTTGTTTTTTCTGCCCGGGAGAAAATCTTGGAGTTCGAGTCCAAACATTATATGATTTTGACTCAAAAACACCTGCTGAGTTCATTCCAACCATTTTCAAGAGCTGATTCTGCTTGCAATTTGATTTTCAGGTCTAGTCACTCTTTTAGCACAAAGGGGCAGTGGCAGTGACCCAGACTATCACGGAAAATTGTGGGGCCAAGGATCAAAATTGATATATCCACCATGTAGTGGACTTTAAGAGCTTTCCATTGACTATTTGTTTAGCTTCCAACTCCTCTGGGAACTTGCGAAATCTTTAGGACAAGGTAACTTTCTCCGTTGAAGCTTGCATTCCCCATAGCCGAAATGACCCGTCATTGCTTGGATGGATCTCGACACTACATGCCTCCACAATATTCCCTAAAACTGCCATGGATTTCTTCATTGCTCTTATGCACAACCTCTAGATGGGTTGAGCTCATGCATTATCTTCTGGACAATGTTCTCACATTGCGATATGGCTAAAAATAGCCAATTTAGTGCTTCGGGAGCACTATTTCACCTTAGAACTTAGTATCTTCATGAATCCATTTAGATATACTTCCCTGCATATGAAACACACTTGAAAACCATGTTAGCATGTTCCTCTCAGCCAAAATGAGGATGACACAGTTGATAGGCTAGTTGGAAGAAGGGTTCATAATGATTGAGAGAGGAGGTTTCAAGTGGGGGTTTGGTTGTCATGGCCAAAATTTTAAATTTTGCATGCTAGACATTTAGCATGACAACAAGTACATGAAATGTAGATAAGGATCGGAATTCCCATCAAACAATGTGAACTTAGGCATGATAAAATTACGAGGAAAGGCTGATTGGTAGATTTTATGCTGAATAGGGTTGCCATGTATAATGTTAGAATTAATTGCAGCATAGTTGGCTTTACTTTATGAGGTAAAAGTATGCACCTTGCATTGTAAATTACCAACCACATGCATAAGAGCGAGGACCCGTTGAGGAGGTATTGCATAAACACTAAGAGGCTCTTTCAAGGGTTGGACTTTGCCATTTATAATAGCCATGGGAACACTATTTTTTGTCTAGAGGTAATGTCATCATGTTTAGGCACATTAAGTGCTAGAGGATTTCTTTGGTCATCATGATCTAAGGGAACATTAACACTAATGACATCCATGGGATCAGCCATAGGTTTAGAAGAAGTAATGACACTAGAAGTAATGCATGGGGAGGGTCATGAGTAATATCATTAAGATCTATAGAAGGTATATCAACGTTGGCATTAGCTACTTGTACAAGAGAAAGAGAAGCATTACTAGTAATAACATCATTTGTAAATTCATGAGAAAGAGTAGAGACACATGGAATGGCATTAGTACTTTTCAGAAGTACAAATTGGAACATCATCATGTGGAGCAACATCATTATGAACTACTAGCCATGGGAACACTGTTTTGTCTAGAGGTAATGTCATCATGTTTAGGCACATTAAGTGCTAGAGGATTGCTTTGGTCATCATGATCTAAGGGAACATTAACACTAATGACATCCATGGGATCAGCCATAGGTTTAGAAGAAGTAATGACACTAGAAGTAATGCATGGGGGAGGGTCATGAGTAATATCATTAAGCTCTATAGAAGGTATATCAACGTTGGCATTAGCTCCTTGTACAAGAGAAAGAGAAGCATTACTAGTAATAACATCATTTGTAAATTCATGAGAAAGAGTAGAGACACATGGAATGGCACTAGTATTTTTCAGAAGTACAAATTGGAACATCATCATGTGGAGCAACATCATTATGAACATCAACATCACTAGAAATAGAAACATGGCCAGAAATAACAACTGCGTTATGAGTGTCATCATCATAAGCAATATCGTTGTTAAGAGCAATAACATCATCATGAGCATCAAGAAAAATAGGCAAATCATCTAAAATAAGAAGCTCACTATCACATGGAATATCAACATCACTATCCATAGAAGTAGAAGAATGTTCAACATTACCATCATCAACTATATTAATGGTAGGAAGAGTATCTTGAGGCAACTAGGTGGGGCATATCCATGGAGACTCATCATCATCTCGAAACAGAGTCATCTATATCCTTGGTGGGTTATATAACGGGAGGGGGTGAAGCATTAGGCAAAGTGGGTAGCTTAGTCGGAATCCGAAATCTAGTAGCTTTATCCCCACTAAGCCATTCACTGTCATTAGAAGCATACCCAAAGCTAAGGTCATCATCAAAAAGAGATTTGAACATGTTATCATAAGATGGTGAAGGCGGCACAACATTATAAGCATGAGAAGAAATGGTCTTCTGAGGTACTTCTAAAATGGACTAGGGGACTTTGGTAGAAGGCATACCAACAGTATGAGGCTCATTAGGAGTGGCAAATTTAGGGATGTTGAAACCTATGAGTAGGATCATATTATGATTTGACATACCCGTAATCCATATTAGCTAAAGAGGAGTAAGATGTATTAGCATAACCATAATCCACATTACAAGTGAAAGAAAATAAATCGGGGTATGGCTCGAGAGGGATCTTGCTTTTGAAACCCACAAGCAATTTGGCCTTGATTAAAGGGATAATAACCCTTGTGGTTTTGCAAAGCATGATAACAAGCCATATCTAATGTCAAGAAGAAACCCTAAATGCCCTAGGGTTTGTATATCACAAGGCCTAACTATGGGATAGACAAGCTAAACCCTATGCCAGGTAAAGGGTTTGAAAATGGACAGGTTCACCAAAATGTATCAACCCTAAATTAATTTCAGATGATCAATTCACTTGTTCTAATTAGGATTGAATACCATGTGTTACATGCTATAGAATAATACAATCATATGCAGATTTGCAATGGACATACGGTTTTCTTCAAACACAAGTAAAAGACAAATAAACAATGCAAAAGGCCAAAGATCTATGTAACATAGCTTAAAAGCATGAACACACATTAGAAAGTCAAATCAGAAGATAGATAAGAGCAAAACAACAAGGACTTGCGCCACTTAGACTTAGTTTCATCATTCATATCCACATACATAAATCTTACCAAAAACATGATGTAGTAATGATGTTGTGTAGATTTGAGTGTCTACAGTAGGAAGGTGATATTTTATTTTCTTTGAAGCCCTAGTCAAAAAACAAATTGGGAAATCTAAAATATGAGTTGATAGGATTGTTTAATGACTAGAATGGTACATCATTAGTTGATATTTGAATAAATGTAATAAGTTAAAGTATTTAATTTAAATACTTTAAACTTATGTCAATAGGTATTAGTTATCCTTAGTTGTTAGTTAACTAAGTGATAGTGTTCTCATCCCAATGTTTGTGGGATCATGTTCTATCTTGCATATTTTGTTCTGGATGATTTCCATGAGGGGCAATAGGGGCAGTTAGGGGCAATATGTTATTTCTACATATTTTCTCAGATTAGGTGATTTGTTTCCATATATTGTGGATGAGATAGAAGTTGTCCAATATCTATAAATATTGCAGCTCTCTCATTTGTTTTTAATGCTTGATTTTGATATTAATAAAATACACAAGCACCATCTTGTTTTGTATTTGTGTAAAAAATACCTGGCAAAGCACTTTTGTAAATATTGTTTTCAAGTATTCATTGTCAAGATTTGGTATCAGAGCAATTATTCGATCCAAGAGAGAGAGTGTAGGAAGTTTTAGGGAAGTTTAGGGAGATCTGGAGAAATTACAGAGCTAGGAGGAGCCATAGATGCCCCCAGCCATTTCACAGCCCCTACCCGAATCCACACCTCGGAATCATGGTTGATTTGCAGTTGAAGAACACCTGGAGTGCAATCACAGGCCCTTGCAGACCTGGATGTAACTCTCTTGCAAAAGGTGACATTGTTTCATTCTCTTTTTTTTTTTAAAAACTTACTATACATAATTTATTATTTTTTTTTTTTTTAAAAAAATTGGAAGCATTTTAAAAAATATATATATATATTTTTTGTATTGTGGGGACCCAAGCTTTTCAAGCTCCCCACATAACTTCTCCTTCCTCTTCTTTCTTTTTTTTCTTCTCCTTCTCTTTTTCAAGAAGAAGTTTAAAAAAAAAAGAGAGATCGATCAAACGTGGAAGATTCTTTGTGAACTTGCTCACTGCTGAGAGAGAAGAAGATAGGATATTTTCAACATCTCCAATGTGCATTGCATCCAAAAAAAGACTACAAATTGAAATGTGGAGAAGATTTGCAACTCTGAAAAAAAAAAAGCGTTGTTGAAAAAGGAAGAAAAAAAAAATTGTTCAAGAAAAAAACTTGCAAAAAAAAAATAATAAAATAAAATTGTGGCCAAGGGTTATTATAATGCTTAAGCAAAGCGGTTGAACTACAGTTGTGCCCTAAAATGCACTACACTACATACATGCATAAGCCTTTATCCCTTATACGTTTTTGTTTTAAAAAAATTTTTTTTTTTCCATTTTGGACATTGTGAAAAAAATTAGAAGCAAAAAAAAAAAAATTTTTCATTTTTGGAAAGGGGCCCGAAAGATATTGAAATCAAAATTTAAAAAAGTCATAACTTTCAATTGGTACCTCGGATTGAGGTGTCCATTTTTTTTTTTAAGTGTGTGTTTTTGTGAGCTCTACGTCTTGGTCTAGTTTTAATAAGATTTGTTTTGTAAAAAAATAAAAAAATTAGAGATTTTTGTATTTGAAAAGAGGCCAAAGAGTCCAAAATTTTAAATTTTTTTTCAAATCGGCCAAGAGAGCCATTTTATTTTTGCAAATCGGCCACAGAGCCAAATTTGTAACAGGGCCAATAGTGCCAAAAATTCATTGTACATGGCCAAAAAGGAGCCCAAAATAAATAAAATAATATTTTTGGGGGGGTGTGTGCATGCTTTAAGGGGGAAAAGTGTTCAATTTTTTCTACTATTTATCACTTTTCACAATGGCCACAATTACGGCACCAAAATTCTTTTTGCCAGATTCTCAACTTTTGCGTTTTGATAATTATCCAGCATGGAAAACAAAAATTCATGCACAACTTGATTTTGAAAATCTATGGTCCATTGTTTTTGGTACATTAACAAGATCTGCAACATGATGTTACACAACAAGCTACATTTGATCATGCAAATCAAAAAGCAAAGTTAATAATCTTGTTTAGTGTTTCAGATGAGGTATAACCTCATATTCGTGAGACCACAACAAAAAAAAGAATCTTGGGACAAGTTGAAAATAGTATATGAGTCAAAAATAAGAACACAATACTTCATCTCCAGAGTCAACTATTGAACTTGAAAATGCAACCAACTGAAAAAGTTGAAATGTTTTTGAGAAGAGTAGAAACTTTGTGCATCACTTCAAGCTTTGGAAGAAGAAGTAACTGACACATCACTCGTGCCTATAGTATTGAGAGCTCTTCCTCCTTATTATAGGATTTTTGTGACCACGTTAAACATAACTAGTCAAACAACAACTTTTGAAGAGTTAGTGAATATGCTACAACAAGAGGAAGCTATTCACTCAACTACTAAAACTGAAGAGCAGGCACTTACTTGCTTCTAATCAAAAGGAAAAAAATAGGCTAAGTCTAGTAAACAACCTCAAAAGCAAGGTAATACTCAACAAGGCCAAAAGGACCAACAAAAATGTCTTATTTGTGGTCGAAAAGGACATGAGTTAAAATTGTTGGTACAACACATTCCAACAAGGATCATCAAGTGGTAAAAATATTAATTACCAACAAACAAAATCTGGCAACAACAGAGTAAACAGGGACAAAATAATCAAAAGTGGAAGAAGAAACCAACTCAACAAGGAAATGTAGCCAAACAGGAAGATCAATTTGATGATGATGACTTCCTATATTCTTGCATAGTCAAATGAAGTATCCAATTCTACAAATCAAATTTGGTATGTCGACTCGGTGCAACTCGACACATGACAAGAAAGAAAGATTGGTTCTTCACAATGAGTAAAACACCCACCAAAAATCATGTCTCTTTGGGTGATGATACATCATACAGTGTTGAAGGCATTGGTTCCATTTCACTACCACTTGGGCATCATAATTGTAAAATTACAGATGTTCTTTATGTCCCTGGTTTAACAAAAATTTGTTATCCATGAGTCAATTATTAGATCACAATCTCAAAATTGACTTTGATTGTAAAGGTGGTAAAAAGATGTGCCTAATTCGAGATAAGTCACGAAGCTCCAAAATTGTTGCAAAAGCTTCGAATGTGGGAAGAATGTTTCAGTTGGATTTTGTTCAACGAAATGATCAAGCACTTGTAGCCAAGGATACATCATCAACTCAACTATGGCATCGAAGACTTGGACATGTGAGTTTTGGCTATCTTGACACACTTCATCGATATGACATGGTTAGGGGTTTACCACCTCTAAAAAAGGTATACAGATAAATGTCAACATTGTTTGGCAGGAAAAAAAAATAGAGCACCATTCAAACATAGTACATTTTGGGCTAAGGAAAAACTTGACTTGGTGCATACCGATTTGTGCGTGGACCAATGAGACCTAGCCACTCTTGGGTTTCAATATTTCATGCTCTTTGTTGATGATTTTTCAAGAAAAATGTGGATATATTGTCTTTCTACAAAAGACCAAGCTTTTGAAACTTTCAAGAAGTTCAAAGCCCTTGTTGAAATAAAGTCTGGTAGGAAAATAAAAACACTCCACTCAGATCGAGGGGAGAATACACCAGCAATGAGTTCAATGATTTTTGAAAACACATGGCATTCATCATCAAATGGCTCCTCCTCACACACCACAAAAAAATGGTGTTGTTGAAAGGTGAAATCATACTATCATGGATATGGTGCGATGTATGATTGATGATGCAGGTTTATCAAAAACATTTTGGGCGAAGCAACTAAAATGGATAGTCTATTTACTAAATAGAGTTCCCACTTGCAGCTCTTGATGGAGTAACACCACAGGAAGCATGGTCAGGGCATAAGCCATCTATTTCACACCTTAGAGTTTTTGGATGTAAAGCAAGTATGCACATTCCTAAGAAACAAAGAACTAAGCTTGATATGAAATCAAAAAAACTTATCTTCTTGGGATACAGTGATGAAGCACTTGGCTATAGACTTATGGATCCAAAAACAAGGAGGGTATACACTAGTCGGGATGTTGAGTTCTTTGAGAAGAAAGAAGCAGATGCTCCTTCCATACACTCACATGATGAAAAAATCATCCCTACAGTGAAAATAGAGGATGGTAATCACTTTGATGATGACAGTGATGATGGGGAAGATGGTGAAATTCAACCTCCCACAGAACCACAAAAGTATGCCTAAATGGTATACAAGTATGATTAGAGATGCAAAATTGGATAGTGTCCCCGACACATCTACCACTGGAATGAGGACTCGCAGTATGGCTCAAAATGAGGTCAATTTGGCCTTAATGGGTAAAGTTGTTGAAACTATTGAGCCATCCACAGTTTCAGAAGCCCTACAGTCTAAACCTTGGAAAGATGTTATGGATGCAGAATATAAGTCACTTATGAAAAATAATACATGGCAACTTACAAGATCTTCCACCGGGAAAAAATCCATTGGATGCAGATGGATCTTCAAAATGAAGTACAAAGCAGATGGAAAAAATTGATAAACATAAGGCTAGACTAGTTGTTAAGGGATATGCTCAAAAAGAAGGCATTGATTATGAGGAGACTTTTGCTCCCACAACTAAGATAAAAACTTTCAGGTTAATATTTTCTCTAGCTGCACAATTTGGTTGGAAAATACACCAAATGGATGTGAAAAGTGCCTTTCTTAATGGTGATTTACAGGAAGAAGTTTACATGACTCAACCAGAAGGTTTTGTCATACCAGGTAAAGAGGAAAAGGTATGTAAACTCATAAAATCACTATATGGTCTAAAGCAGTCTCCCAGGGCATGGTACATAAAAATCGATGAGCATCTCATTCAACATGGATTCAACAGAGTCCATACGATCCTAATCTCTATCTCAAAAAGCAAGGGGGAGATAGTGATCATTGTAGTATATGTCGATGATCTAGTCATCACTGGAGGATCAATGAGGATGATTGAGTCAACAAAGAAAGATCTAACACGATCATTTGACATGACCGATCTCGGGCTTCTACATTATTGTCTTGGACTTGAAGTTTGGCAAAGAGAAAATCATATCTTTGTGTCACAATTGAAATACGCCAAGACAACACTCGAGAAATTCAATATGATGGATTGTAAGCCATTTTCCACACCTATGGAGACAAGACTTCAACTGTCTCGAACAGATCCATCACCACAAGTAAATGCAACTCTCTATCGGCAGTTGATCGGGAGTCTCATCTACTTGACTTACACTAGGCCGGATATCAGCTATGCAGTCAGCTATCTTTCACGGTTCATGCAAGAACCAAGGGTTTCTCACTGGAAAGCAGCAAAGTGGATATTGAGGTACATCAGAGGAACTATGGACTATGGCCTAGAATACAAGAAGAATAATAACTTCTTCTTGACATGGATATTCAGATTCAGATCATGCAGGAAACATAGATGATAGGAAATCCACTTCAGGATTTGTATTCTTTTTGGGATCTGGACCGATATCATGGGGGAGTAAGAAGCAGACTTGTGTTTCAAGATCCTCCACAGAATCAAAATATCATGCAGTAGGTGGAGTTTGTCTGTGAAGCGATATGGCTCCGACGTATACTTGAAGGATTGGGAATACCACAGAAAGATCCAACTATCCTACATGTTGATAATGAAGGAGTAGTAAAACTTGTTCGAATCCAATTTTCATGAGCACCAAACACATTGAGGTGCAGGTACATTTCATTCATGAACATGTTCAAAACAACAACATCCAGCTCCAATATTGCCCAACAGATATGCAACGTGTAGATGTCTTCACAAAGTCACTTGCTCGAGGTAAATTTGAGGGTTTTAGAGAATTTCTCTCTTGTTCACTTGAGACCATGCTTGAATTAAGGGGGAATGTTAGGAATAAAACTTAGCTTAATTCATCATTAGTTGATATTTGAATAAATGTAATAAGTTAAAGTATTTAATTTAAATACTTTAAACTTATGTCAATAGGTATTAGTTATCCTTAGTTGTTAGTTAACTAAGTGATAGTGTTCTCATCCCAATGTTTGTGGGATCATGTTCTATCTTGCATATTTTGTTCCCGGATGATTTCCATGAGGGGCAATAGGGGTAGTTAGGGGCAATATGCTATTTCTACATATTTTCTCATATTAGGTGATTTGTTTCCATATATTGTGGATGAGATAGAAGTTGTCCAATATCTATAAATATTGCAGCTCTCTCATTTGTTTGTAATTTTGCGCGCTCCCTTTATTCTTTTCGCGCCTTCTTGCGTAAGTCCTGCTTGGATGTTTATACCCCTTGACTCTTGGGCATTTACTCCTTCACGCATCCTTGAGCTTCCTAATATTTCTTGTTGACTACGCCTTTCTTACTGCGCGTCTCTATTTTCTCTGGCTAGTTGAGTTGGCCTTCTTTCTATCCCATGCATCAATTCTCGTGCGCCATCCTTGACCTATGCGTAATTCTTCCGCGCATGCCTCTATGTTTGTGGCTTGAGCCACTAACCTTGTCCCTTTCTCTAACAACCCTCCTTGCTTTTGGACTACTTCTCGAGGCCTCTTCTTTCTTTGAATAGTTGCCTCACGGTCGGCGTTCTACTAGTCTTCCTTCTTCCTTCTCGTCTCTTATCTCCACGACTATCCGTCTTTCTCTAGGTAGCTCGTCATCTTCTTTGCGCATCTCTTCCTTCTTTCTCTTGACTAGTTGCCTCACATTTGGTGTTATACCACCTTTTCTGGCGAAGCAACTCTTCATCTTGCCGCACATCTCTTCCTTCGTGCTTCTTTCGCGACCACATGCCACCTTTTCTATATTTGTCTCTTCTCTGCGACTTTCCTCCTCTTTCCTCTTAGGAGTTTCTCCTAGACTTTTGCCACGTGTCTTTCTGCGCTCTCCTTTTCTCCTCTTGCGCGTCATCCAAGTTCTCCGCGCTCCCTCCATTTGTGCGGGTCTACTTAAGTCCGGGATGCCCATGCATCAAACATCTGGGTATTTAAACTTGAGGTCCTCCTCAAGTGGATATGAGTGATAGAATCACCCTTCGGACAACTAGTCTGGCTCTTACATCCATCAAGTCATTCTCTCTCGCGCTTCTTGCAGTGCTTCCTTATCCTTTTCTCCTATTCTCAGGGATCCTCCTTGTTGATCCTCGGCGAATTTTCATTTGCCCTTCTTTCGCGAAAGTCTCGGCCTGCTCTGTCTCTTCTTCCTTCTTATGGCCTCTCCGCCATTTTCTCCTCTGCTTTTTGTCGCTCTTTTTTTCGTGACCTTTCCTTTCTTCGCTTCTTTGTTGTGTGTATTTTGCTCCTCCCTTTTGCCCTTCCTTTTTGGGACTATTCCGGCTATCCGAACTCGCCAGTACTTACCTCACTCCCTTGTCGTCCATTTTCTCGCGCGACTTTGCCAACTCAACTCCTTTGTGCATCCGCATCTTCCTTACCTGCCAGAGACTTCTTGAGGGCTTCTTGACCCCTCGCTTCTCGGACTTTCTTAAACCACACTCCTATTGAGGATCTTTGTTTTCTCTTCTCTCTTGTTGTGGCATTTATTGCGCCACTTCTTTCTTTTGTCTCCTCTTCTCTTCTTACGCCTTGGCGTTGTGCAGAAGACTTCAAGCCTATCCACGACTCTTGCTTGAGATCTCTATCAACCTCTTCTCCTCCTTGAGCGCCTTTCTTCATGCGCACTTCAACAACTATCCTTAGTTGCTCTGCATTTGTTGCCCTCGGGGCAACTTCTTTACACAGGTTAGACCGCTCCCGGCTGTCACGATCCTAGCTTCATCCCCATTCTCTTGCAGTTTCTCCGAAGCTGCCGTCACACTCCTTTAGGTTCATACACTTTTCTCCACTTGCATGCTTCTCTCGAGATCTCCCTAAATCTCCTTATCGGGTACGCCCTTTTTCATGCGCACTCTAGCAATCGCCTAAATTGCTCGGCTTCTCCTGTAATGGTGCTCCCATTGCTACGTGTGTTTTTCACCTTCGCGCTCCTCTACTCCTCTTGGAGTCTTTTCTTATCTGCAACCTACTGTGCCTCTTCTTCTTCTTTGGGGTCTATTCTTTTTGCACTCTTTCGTCGCTCCCCCTTCTTGTCTCTCCCAAGATGCTCTCCCATGCATCTCTTGTGTATCATGTGCTCCTATTTTTTCCTGCACACCTTCCGCCTATTGCTCCACCTTGTGCTCCAGGTGTCTTCTCTTGACTTTGCACATTCCCTTGCGCACTCATGGTCTCAATGATGACCATCTTTCTTTCTTCTGAGCATCCTTCTTTACTAGCGTGATACTCTCGCGTGCTTCCCTCCGATGCACTTCTACCAACACATCTTTCTGCGGTACTCCCGCGGTTGAACTTCTTCTCTTGGCGGTGCTCTCGTGTTGGGTTCTTCTTCGCTGTGCTCTTCACGTGCAACCTTCGTTTGTGCCTCCATGCACGCCTTCTCTCGGTGCTTTCCTTGCACCTCTTGCACGTTCTTTTCATTGTGCCCTCAAATCTTTGTCGAGTTCTTCACCTCCTCACCACTTGTGGTCGTAAGACCTTTCTCCTTTAGGTGTTTTTTCACATGTTCTAGTCGGTCCGAGCCTCTCATAGTCCCTTAAGCACTTTCATCATTTCCTTGAGCCTCTTCCCAACCTGTCGTGTTCGACACATCTTCCTTCCTTGGCACCATCTAGCCAATCGTCACACTCTATCTTCCCTTGCGTTCTCTACCCATTTATCTTAGTGGAGAACTACCTCACATTGCGATCTACCAACTATTACGCTTTATCACCTTCCCGCATGAAAGAACCAACTCTAGTACCACTTGACGGCGGGTGGTAGGGCTCTATCAGGTACTCCCGACCACCTGTCGTTTTGAGTCCAACACAACATATTGAAATTGTTTATGTTTCATTGATCTAGAAAAGCCATACAACATCTACAATCTTCCCTCGATGGGGATATTACAACTGCTCGTGCCTCAAGGGCTAAGCCAAACTTATTTCGCCCCACTCTCTACTACTCAATGGCCGATCTTGACCTCTCTGCTCGGTCCCTCGGCGGCTAATTCCTCTCGGCCCCTTGGTTGACCAACTCGAGCCCTTCGTTTTAATGACCACCTCCCAACAACACTTAACAACAAAAACCCTTGAACAACCTCCAACCATAGCAGCTCTATGCTATTTATAGCCGCACGTGCTCCTATCTTTCTCGCTTCTCTCTCCTTTGAGCTGTCTTCTTCAGTTTTCCTGCCCGAACTTCCAATTAAAATCTGGCCTCTTTACTATGCTTATCTGCGTAACCTTTTTCTATCCAATCTCCTTGTGCCACGCCATCGGGTTGTTGAACTCGTTCGATTAGCCTTCTCATCATTCGGTCACCGTCAACCACGTGACCACAGCAGGTTCGTCCTTTGTCCCTTTTTTTCCTACTTTGTTGCCATGTCTTTTCACCTCAAGCTTCACTCCTTAGAGCTTTTACGTCTCCACTCTTCTTCCCTAAAACTTCCATGCGCTCTCTTTATTCTTTTTCCGCCTTCTTGTGTCGATACCTCCTTGCATGTTTATGCCCCTTCGACTCTTGGGCATCTGTTCCTCCTTCGCGCATCCTTGCGCTTCCTAATATTTGCTATTGATGATACCTTTCTTCTGCGGGTCTTATTTTCTCTTGGCGTTTCTTTGGCCTTCTTTCTATCCCACGCACCCATTCTCGTGCGCCATCCTTGACCTTATGCGTAATTCTTACGCACATGCCTCTATGTTTTGTGGCTTGAGCCACTTCTCCTTCCGTCCTTGTCATTTTCTTTGCAACCCTCCTTGCTTTTGGCCTACTTCTCAAATGACCTCTTCTTTCTTCGACTAGGCTTCTTTCTTCCTTCTCGTCGTTTGTCTCGTGACTATCCATCTTTCTCTTGGCAGCTCTTCATCCCGCAACACATCTCTTCCTTCTTTCTCTTGACTAGTTGCCTCACGGTCGGCGTTCTACTGCAGTCTTCCTACTTAGTAGCTCTTCATCTTGCCGCGCATCTCTTCTTCCACGCTTTCGTGGCTACGAGCCATCTCTTCTATCTCTATCACCTCTTTGCGACTTTCCTCCTCTTTCCTCTTGGGAGTTTCTCTTAGATTTTTGTCGCGCCTCTTTCCTGTGCTCTCCTTTTCTCCTGTTGCTCGTCTTTGAAGTTCTTGCACGCTTTCCCCATTTGTGTAGGTTTGCTTAAGTCAGGATGCCCCTGCATTAGAAGATAATTATTTTCAACTTATCTTTATTGAATCTACTCCTCTATGATGAATTTAGTGATAAAAATATATCTGTTTTCCATGAAAATGAAACTATCAAGCAAATCATGATTAGTGGGAGAAAACCATTTTCCATATGAATTTTCTCTATTGCAATGTTCTCTCAAGTATCAAGATTTGAATTATATATATATATATATATTTTTATTATTTGAGAACTCCTAGACTCTTGGTTGAACCATACTTGGACCATTAAGGCCCTAGTGATAATTTTAAGGAAAGTACGATTGTTGAGTTAATTTAAGAAGCATGTTCTTAAATTTCTTGAGTGCATATAGGTGATAATTTGGAAGAAAAGAAAGAAGCATAAGAAGAAAAGATGCATGGGCGAGCTTTGGGGACAAAGTTTCCCAAGGAGAAGGGCATGTTAGGACCCTTCCGTCGTCACCCTTTTCTTTCATATTATGTGTTATTAATAAAAGCTATAGACGCATATGCTTTGTAAGTCGTCGTTGAACTATTGAAAACAATCCCACATGCATTGAAAGTAGTAGTTGGCTAGAGTAAAATTTGTATAGATAAAGTGCATATGCTAGTGCAAAGGTCTCCATTGACTATTATGTGTTGAGCATTGCTCTGGGGAGGTTGCCTCTTTGAACAGGATAAAAGGAGGTTGCTCCCTTGAAGTTGCTCTCTATATTTATATATAAGTTTTATGTTCATTATTTTATTGAGTATCCTATTCTTCCACACCCTTTATTTCCATTTGAATTATTCTTTGCAAGTAGGTTCTTACCAAGATGAGATGGTAATCAAATCCAAGCTAAGGGCTAGAAGAATGATCAATGCTGGCGTATGTACATGGGCATGCCAAAATAGAATCACAAATGAATCAATCAAGCAACTTAAGTGTGGGTGATCAAACAAGCAAGCATTAAGAAGCTATGTATGATAAATTGCATCCTAGCTGCCATATGAAGATAAGTTAGGAGTGTTAATCTATGATATCATTGGGTGGGTGATGATGTGCTGGTCTAGGGCACCCAATGTAGTGCTTACCTTTGGATATGGAATCTTATCAAATGTCCATATATTGACATCACGAAAGTCATCTTATTGTTGGGACTATGTTAGTGCTCACATGTAATAAGGATGAGTCATAAGTGTATGGGTTAATATTTGTTATAGTTATTATTGTTAATGTATTAGAGGTTATGTGTGTAAGTGAGTCACTTGATAGAGAAGATTAAGGATATTTAGGAGTGTAGTAGGGATTGTGATGAGCATAAACTCCATTATTGTAGGAGTTAAGTAGGCCTATAAATGTAATCTCATTATAGAAATAAAGTAAGATATTATTGTGTGAACAATTTTTTGTGTGTCAAATTTGTACCAACCTTGAAGACATTTGGTATCCGAGTAGGTTTGACTTTGAGATGGAAGAGTAATGTGTTTTGTAGGGGCAAGTGTTATGCATTGTTGTCTTGTGCATGCGATTCATTAACACGAGAGTTTAGTTTTTAGGGTAAGCTTTTGTTTTGTTTTGCAAAATTTAATAAACCTTCATAAAGTATAAGGTTTTTATGTTGCGGATTGTATTTTGTGTGGAGTGCACATCCTTGAATGCCATTGCAGAGACGTGCATCTTTTTTGCAAAAGATAACAAACCTTTGTGCGTTGAATTGCCTTTATTACCTCATATTGGTTCATGCAATCTCTGCTGATTTGTCATTTGATCTATTATTGATGGTGATCTAGACTAAACGGAAATGCCACGGGGGTCCTCGTACCAGCATGGAAACATACTAGGTATTGGTACATTGTGGGTACGTACCCACAGTGGCAGGGTATGCTACGGTGCGGCCCGTGCATTACCTTGCGGTGTGGAGTGCGTGCCGGCCTGTCAATGGCCTCAACACGTCTTTTTAAAAGACAAGTCAATAAAACTTAAAAAATATGCAATTTTTTTAATTTTAAAGTTTCTTATTTCTAACCTAACCCTAAACGACCCCCAAACACTTATTTAAACACCCAATCCCTCTACTTTTTTCTCACACTCAATCTTTGCTATTTTGCTAATATTGACTCCAAAGAGAGAAAGAGAGAAAGAGAGCTTGAAGGAGAGAAAGAGAGGTTGAAGGAGAAAGAGAGCTTGGAAGAGAGAGTGATTGAGCTTGAAGGAGAAAGAGAGAAGAAGAAGCAAGTCTACAAACAACAAGGAGGATTTTTCCAGGTATTTTTCATGCATTCATGCATTATTTAAAAAAATTAAATCTTTTGAGCAATGTTTTGTATATGAATATGATCAATGATCAATATCATGAATGATGTGTTTCAAACACATCATTCATGATTATTGATCATGATCTAAATTTATTTTTAATATTTATTTATTTTACGGTTATTAAAATATAATATATTAATTAATTTTTTCGTATTTTAAGTTTAATATTGAAGTTTTATTTAATTAAACGTCTACCCTCTGTGTATGCTCTCACCTCGCACCATTTATGGCGAACTTGGTGATCAGAATCAGAGATTGACGTGTAGGGCTAACTGTTTAATTTTTTTAATTAGTTATGTATTCATTTTTTTAATTTTAAAGTTTTAAATTGAATTTGTTAAAAATTTAAACGTCTACCCTCTGTGTATGCTCTCACCTCGCACCATTTATGGCGAACTTGGTGATCAGAATCAAAGATTGACGTGTATGGGTTAACAAATTAATTTTCTAATTTGTATTTGTTGTTTTTACTATTTAATTAAATTATTTTAATATTTAACAATGTTTTAAAAATATCTCTTATTGTAGGTTAAAAGTTAAAACAAATTAATCCTACAATCATGGCATCCAATTCAACTTCAGTGGGGCAAGAGGGGGAAATGTTTCGGGTGGTATGGCAGTGAAAATGGATCCAAATTATCCTTTATGGAGACATGTGGAAGTGGTAGAGCTTGTTGCCGATGGTGGTGTCTGTGTTTGGACGTGTCCCCATTGTGCCGCCACATTTAAATCCTCATATACCCGTTTGAGAGCTCATATGACTGGGGCATCAGGGATGGGCTAGGAAGGTGGAAAAGAAAACCATAGTCATGTACATAAAAGAGCAAGAGGATGCAAACATTGAAGCAACAAGAGCTCGCTCTAGAACTGTTTCTTTACAACAGAGGACCATGGGAAAACCACCAACATCAACACCATCATTTCATCCTTTTATTGAGACTCATGCTGAAACTATTTCAGATGATGACCCTTTTGATCTGCGAGATACCTCGGGGCCATCAGTAAGAGAACAAAAGGCTCATTAGAAAAATATTGATCATCGAGAAGAGGATATTGCGAGATGAATTGGTGTCTCGATGTATATTTGCATGTTGACTACCATTCATGTCTTGAGATCACCTTATTGCGTGAGATGGTGAGAGGCATTAATGAGGCACCACGGGGTATACAATCCCTAGCTATAATAAGGTTCACACTTCTCTTTTGGCAAAAGAAGTGCTGACACATTTAGACATCTCTACGACTAATGAGAGATTCTTGGACTTATTTAGGAGTCTCTATTATATCAGATGGATGGAAAGACTCCAAAAACAAACCTCTCATCAACATTATTGCAGTATGCCTTAAAGGGCCAATGTTTCTGAAGGTTGTTGATTGTGAGGAAGGAAAAGATGCCCATTCATTACAAATATTGTCATTGAGGCTATTGAGTTAGTGGGCTGCAGAGGGTTGTCCAGTCATCACGACAATGCCGAAAATTGCAAGGCAACAGGATTGATAGTAAAGGATAGGTATGAAAACATATTTTGGACACCATGTGCAATACACTCCCGAATCTAATGATGCGAAAGATTGGGAAAATTGCATGGATTGAGCAAATATACACGAAAGCAAACGAGATTCGGATGTTTGTCTGAACCATCACATGTCTCAAGCCATATTCAAAACATTTTCAAAGTTGGAGTCATTGAAGGTAAATGAACAATTCATTTTAAATTTAATAGTTGATTTCAAATTTTTAAATTAATTTCAATTTGTGTTGTTATTGAATTGTTTCCATTCTTTTTTAATAGGATGTTGAGACTAAGTTTGCCTCTCACATACTCATCTTGAGACGACTTGTGAAGATGAGATGTGCTTTAAGCATGATGGTGATTGATAATGTTTGGGTATTTGGAGGCAATCTAACACAAAAAGAGCCCAAAAAATAAAATCATGGATCCTTGATGAGAATTGGTGGGGAAAATTTGAATATTTCTTTGAGTTTCACGGAGCTTTTTTGAGTATGATATGATTTGTAGACGATAATGCTTGCATTGGAGAAATAGATGATGACATTGACTCCATACATTGACTCCATGCTTGAAAAAATCCATGATATCATACATGTCAAAGAGCAGGACCCTGAGGAAAAGTTTTATAGTGAAGTTAAAAATGTGATCGTGAAAAGGTGGAACAAAATGACCACCCCATTGCATCTCCTTGCTTACTCTTTAAGTCCCAAATATTACAATGACCGTGAAATAGTTGGGAGAGGTGGTAGGCAACGACCATATGATGACCATGAGGTTGCAAATGGGACTAGGGCAACATTCAGGAGGTTGTTTCCTGATCCAACTACATTACTTGCAGTCCCCTGAAGATGGCGATGTTTGTAAACGGACAATGTAGCATGGGAGAGATAGAGGCTATTTGTGACAAACCCACTATGGATCCAATAACGCGGTGAACTTGTCATGGCCATGATCTTAAGTACTTACACCGGTTGCGATCAAATTGCTCTCACAGTATAAAGTTTGTAACTTGTTATTCGATATTTTAATTACCAATTGAGAATTAAAATTCAAAATGATATCATTCTTTTTTTTTTTAAATTAATATTTAATAATATTAATACTTTGTTTTTGTGACATGTGGCTAGTAATTTTTCTCAGAGCGCAAGGATTACTTATGACTTCATCAACTCACCAAACGCACCATGTTGGCATCGAAGAAGGTCAAGAGTCGTTCATTCCAACTTGTGCCTCTTAACCCACATGACACAAGAGTATACTAGTGGTCCTAACAAGCTTTGGGACCTCCAACCTGAAAACACGGACTTTGAAGCTTCTGCTGCTTGTTTGTCCAATGTTTCACTTCTTGGCGTCGATGAGGAACTTCCAGGAGCTCTTCGTGGGAGTGGAGCTGCAAATGGCATCCATGAAGATGATTTTGATGATCATCTAGATGATATGCTCTAGAAGTTGAGAACTTGAATGTATTATGCTATTTACTATCATGTTTTGAACATTATGAATCAATGCAAACTCAATTCTCGCATTCTTGAAGAATTGAAAATTTCAAATTTGTTTTCATGTTCTATGAATGATTTTAAGTTGTATGATTTGTATGAGAATTAAATTTCAATAAGTATGCAAATGCTTCTTTTGAAATTAAATTTATAATTTATATGCCTATATATATAAAACGTACCCAAAAGCATATTGTACACGAGATTTTAAAAATTTTGCCGTTTAAGCGTCATCAAACCGTGCCACTCCGTACCCGTGCACGAGACAGGTTAGATGGTGATAATTTGCTTTTATGGATCCATCAAATATAATATATTTGAGTTGTAAAGAGGGGGACATGATGCACGTATAGTTCTATTAATTGGGAGTGCTGCTGAATGAAAATAAAAGAATAGAAACGTGTGTTTAAAAAAACACAACAATGTGGTGTTACATTGTTATTCATTTTAATTTGACCGGCCTCTACCGTGCATCCATTGTTTAAGCGAGATCTTAATCATTTGAATTTTACGCGGCCGTGTGTCTGCTGATCCATGCAGATCTCCAGGAAGTGATGTTCGCATTCTTGCAGTCTCCCGATTTTTGTACTTATATCATAATCTCATGCGTCTCCTCGCCCACACATCCCATGTGTTTGGTCGTCTTTGCCAAATTGTTAACTATCTGCAATCATTGTGGCCCTCATCATGTCCTTTGGAGATCTCCATGAGCGTGGAACTGCATTTAGCATTGTGCTGACACATGCATGCAATTTGTTCAATGTGATTGCCAAGTCAAAATAAGGATATAGGGCGATAGAGTTTGTTTTGCGTGTTTATAATTTAGGTATATAGCTTGTTAGGGTACAAGGCGACAAAACTAATATGAACTCAACATCTCTTGTAGTCTTTATTTTGGTTTTATTTAGTAGTTCGTTTGTAGTATTTGTAAGTTATAGTATGTTGTTTATGTTATAGTAGTCTTGGGGTTTTATACATGTTTTTACTTCATTATGAACTTTTAAGACTTTAAACATCGAGTCAAGTTTTCTTTAATGTAGTGTTTATTATTTGATATTTTGCTATAATAAGTCTTTTTGATTAACTTTTTAGTTTCTATAGTGTTATAGGTTATGGTCATGTAAAATGGAGTCAATAAATGGTCAAAATATTAATGCGTTGCGACTTTGTTTCAAGTCTAGGTTTATACTTAATTGTCACACTATTAGTTGAAAACAAAGTGGTTGTGTGTTTTTTTTTATAAGAAAATGCTTTCTACCGGAGCTATGAACCGGGGTTCTTGGGTCCCCTCCCTTACATTACAGGATATTTATTTAACAAAAATTGAAGCGATCTATAAACAAAACTATACCATGCCACCTTGAAACTGTAAACACCAAAACTATACTAGATAAGCTAGGAAACCCGATACATATAATTAGTCAGACAATTCTATCACCTCCTCCTTCACACGAACCTTTGGAGCAACAATGACCTCTGCTTCCTTCTTACGGGTTCTGAAGGACATCCCACCTCTCCCACTTTAGCAACCTTCAACAAAAAATCGTAGGAAGCTTTTCCTTTAACTCGAGTTGAGCGATGCGAGATGGCACTTGGTGATTGGCGTATAGAGAGAGTCCAGTCCAAGGGTGGAATGTGAGCTGAACCAGAGTCTTTCATGCGGCACTTCCGATGAACCGCAACAACAAAGTTCCAGAGGGCCCTATTCCTTTTTTCCACTCAATTACATAATCCCGGGTAACCATCTCCATTTCTACTGCCACAGACTCCTGAAGGTGAGCCGTAAGCATGCAAAAATTGGCCACATTGTCCTCCAACTCTACTGCATGCTGAGGTAAAATGATGTGCCGTGCAATCAGTAGGGTTTCTTCCTTGTTTCGGCCAATAAGCAGCAGGTGAGAGACAAAGACAGAGGCGATTTCAACGTTTACCCTTGCTCTGCCTCGCCCTTACGAACATAGCTATCACCCAAGTATGCGTTCCATCGCATTGCGGACCGAACTCAGAACCAATGCGAAACACCTTTCTCAACCTGGAGGGAGTGATAGGTACATAGAATGCCATTTCTCTTGTTTCCCCTTTGAGAAAACGATAGGGGTAGGGCGGGGAAGGCATGAGAGCTCTCACGAAACAACGAACAAACTTGACACGATAGACAAAGAGAGATGGGCGTGAAAAATGAAAAGACAAGATACACATGTAAGGACGGCTTCCCACGAACCGAATACCATCAAATTAACCTGACTTCGATTTGGCATCACCTTCGATAATAGTGGCTAGGGTGGGCCACCTAGCTTTATCATTGGCTATTATGACCTCTTCTGCTTGCGTCACCCCACAATTGGCTAAATAGTCAGCCGCCGAGTTGGCCTCTCTTAACACATGGCCGATGTTCCATGTGTCCAACTTGTCTAGCCAATAGAGAGTATTTGAAATGAAGAAGTCCAAGTACCAATGAGAGGCTTTACCATTTTTGATTGCCTGAATGATAATCTGTGAATCTCCTTCAATGAGAAGGTGAGAACATCCACATTCCACCGCTCTTTTCACCCCAAATAGGAGGGCTTGAGCCTCGACCGGGTTGTATGTTCCATCCTGGAGATGGAACGATCCGATACTAAGCAACGCTCCAAGCTCGTTATGAATGATACACCCCACCCCTGAAAGCTTGGGGTTCCCCTTGGAAGCCCCATCAAAGTTGACTTTGCAAAACCCAAGGGGGGTGGAAACTTTGGATGGTAAACACTTTTATTAATTGGAGTGGTGGAGGAGCACTTTCTTTGAGTGGGACATGGGGGTGGGCTTGGGTCCTTAATGTTCGTTGAGCGATCCACATTCAAGCACCCCACTATGTTCCGCTTGGTCCATATGGAGAAGTTCGATCCCTACCTCAAGGTGTCCCCATGGCCACTTATTGAAAGCATCCAATGAACTCAATGGGAATGGAACTTGGGTTGATGATTACAAACTTGTAATTCACCAATAGCCCAAGACCTTGAGTTCCAAAGTGATTGTATGTTGAAGATAAAAATACAAAAATATTTTCGTTTTATGAATGCATTATCGGGTGAACCTAAAGTCCATATATCAAATGCATCAATCTTGCGGGGGTTTGTTATCAAAGACTATGCACCGAGCTTTAAGTTGATTTTGGTTGGGTGAGCAACATTCTACTTGGAGGACAAAGTTAGGAGGCCAAAAACAACCTCAAGTTTGCCACTCATGAAGGGGTTGCACATTGTACTAGTAGCCAAAATGCCTACGCCAATTGGACTAAATATGAGGACAATTTCCGGTGGCGATGGAGATAGTCTATGTTTATGACTAGGTGGCAATGCTTGTGAACAAAGGTTGTAAACGAAAATCCTCAATTTTCTTTTATCAGTTTATTTTGTGGTGTTATGTGTGTAATTTTGCTATATTAGTGAGAAGCCCAACACTCACCGATATTGAATAAGTGTACGTGAGTGTAACAATTCCTATTTCCTGGTTGATGTACTTGATTGTGAAATGGTGTATGCCTATGTGGAATGGAGGATGAACAAATGCAGGGGTCATTGTTCATTTAGGATTGGTTGATATGTTTCCATCTGTGAGAGGTTGATGAGTTCCCATATATTGGTTGATGAGTTCCCTCTACCTTCATTTAGTCTTGTAGCCACATGTTCCAATGTTTCTCTTTTGGGGCCGAGGAATGTTGGGAATATAATGTTAGTACTCAACATGTAATAGGGATGCGTCATTGGTGTGTGTGTTTATATATTTGTTATAATTACTAGTGTTAACATTATGTGTATACTTGACTCACCCAATGGACAAGAGTGAGGATTTTAGGAGCCGAGAGAGAGATAGTAGGGATTGTGATGAGTTTATAGTCCAATAATGTAGGAGTGAAGTAGGCAAATAAATGTAATCTCATTATAAGAATAAATTAACTAAGATTTTATCGTGCGAGTGAATTCTTTTAGTTTGTTAAATATGTACCAAACTTTACACTTATATGGGTATCATTTTTACCTCCATTAGTTTTGTTCAAGCGTTCATGCTTAAATATTGCATTCTCATTATTGTGTTTAACTACTACTTTGTCACCTCATTATGTGGCGTGACTTCATATGTTTTTGGATATTTTGCCTCTTGTCGTTCATCCCTTTTACTTAGTTGGATTATTATCATACAATTGTAATGCATTTATTTGAATCATCGATCGTGGCTTGCATTTGTTCTAACCATTGTTGTCCAAGTGTACCCTGGAATTGTTCCATAGCGGGCATCACAAATATTAATGTGTCCACAATTTTTGGCCCATTAGCAATCGGTAATGTAATGTAACCAACCCACCTTGCACAATAAAGAGTGTGTTGTAGCGCATTTGTTGTACAACCTAATTGTTTTGGAAATTGGATGTTGTATGTGTTAGCCCCTTCTTTATCATCTCTGACTTCTTGTCCATATTCGCCTTTTGTGAATATTCGAATGGTCATTGGGTCCATTCATGGGCGCTTGTGTATTAGATGCGCCCCTTTTTTTTGTTGTGTTTGTTATGAATTTGTATGATGTTTTCGTTCTAGGTATCCTCGTCTCTTATTGTTCTATTGTAAGAATGCCTTTAGTCTTTTCCTCGGTCTTTCATTGTATTGCTTCACAATTATCCGTCCCATGTCCAGTCATTCTGTGATAATTACAATATGAATTTCCTATTTGATGTGATAAACGAGCCATGGATCGATGCAATGGATGGTAAAGTGATTAAGTTCTTGTCGAAGCAACATTTGTAGTATAGTACTTTGTTTTGTGAACTAGACACTTTTGATGATGTATTGGTGAACATGGAAGGATTTGTAGGGATATTTTTATGGTAGCTTCTAAAGTAATAACTCTCTCGGACAAAGAACCTCTTTTAGAAGTGCCATTAGAAGTTGTAGGTTGAGTCTTATATGTAGATGCTTGTGAATGTAAGAGTGCATGCTCATACTCTTATCAATTCGTCACATAGATGATCGAAGGAAGCATATGCATGATAAAGTGCTTTCTTTTTAAAGGCTTGTTGCTAAAAATGAATTGTTGCTCTAGATTCGTAGGTTGGTAAATTAATCTATGCATTGTATTGATTCCCAAAAATGTAATCATATATAGGTTCATTGTTACTCCGTTGAAGAGTCGAAAGATATTTGAATGTGATCTCGAAGACCCTCGTTAGTACTAAAATGAGATGTGAATGTGTCTTCAAGTTGAGTATACGAATATATAGATCCACTAGGTATTGAATAGAACCAATTTAATTACCGTCTTGTTAAGCTTCCGTTGAATTTTTTTATTAACCAATTTATCCAAGTATACATTCCAAGGGAAGATATAAAATGTGTAAGCTGCTGAGTACGGATCTCCTAATCCATCGAATAAATAAAAATCAGGGATAATGAAGTCTTGTGGATAAGGAAAGTTGAGAACCCTACGAATGATAGGTTGACCATAGATGACATCATGATTTCTTTGTAGCCTTTGTGTTTACACCCTAAATAAATAAGGGTTTGGTATGAGGTTCTTTCCTTATTTATTGAAAGGTGTATGGGTTGTACATGTATATTCTGCATTAATTAATAAACATTAATGTCTAAAACAATATATAGCTTTTAATACAATGTGCAATATAGAAATAATAAAACGCTTACTTAAAACACAATGAGGGAAAATTACTTAGTTGAATAGAGAGGTATAAAGGTGATCTGGGTGTGCAGACCGGTAAGGATTTGGAAATGCTTCGTCTTTGGAATTGTGGCCTACAAATTAATCTAGTACAAAACCGTACATGATCTATCGGGGTGTTCGGTCTGGGCATCATGGAGGTCTCAAACCGGAATATCTTGGAGTGTTAGCAACTTCTCGGTGGTCGTCGATGACAGAAATATGCTTTCTTTGTCGACGCTAGGGCTCACCATTGTGCGACACCTCGTGTAAGTGACCTGTAATAAATAAAACCCTAGATACTTGCACTAGCACTTCATGAACACAATTAGATAACAACGCGAGAAATCAATGTGTGGTGGAGTTGGATTGACTCCGGCGGTCACCCTCTGCGGAAATAATCTAGGCGTTGCATTGCATTCTCTTGCAAGTGGGAACAAACTCCATGTAGCTCTCCTAGTATATGTGCAATTGTGTGTGCAAATCTAAGCTAACCCCAAAGTTGCTCTTGTGTCTCTTGACACAAAGAATAGTGGGTGTAACTATAGATAAAGTAAAATGTACCCAACATTGTAGTGATATAGTGTGATGTGCTTCAAATGCTAGACTGATTCCCTTTTGACCCTTACTAACTATGGGAATGTGTGGTGTTGACTTGCTCTTGATATCACTTGGTTCTAGGACCTTTAGAGGCTTGTAAATGGGGAAGCTAGAAATTTGAACATGGTTTGAGTGCTTTAGTCTTTTGTGGTGGCTGTTCTTAAGGATGTGATGTTGCTTTAGGAAAGATTTAGGAGAGCCTTGAGTGCTTTTGGAGTGCATTTTGTAATAAGAGTTCTTGAGAATGCTAGGTGAGTTTTAAAGTGTATTAGACTTGTTTATATAGACTTTTGTAGGTTAGGTGCCGCATTAAGGCTGGCTTACATGATAAGAAATGACCCAAAGAGAGATTTTAAATTAAGAAAAGACTTGGAGAGGGATACGTGGCTATACATGTTGGCCCAACTATAGTATGACCTAGTCCCATACCATATGGCTTTTGGACAGACAGTTCATGATGTTCAAGCAAGATTTTGTGCGATATGCCTATGAGTGATATACTAGTGTGGATAAATGCAATTGAGTACGTGAACAACATAACAATGCGTAGAGTTAAGCAAGTCATGCGGGAGGGATAAAGATAAGTCAATTAAACTTAGGATGTGTGTACGACTCATAAAGTAAAGGTGAAGCCAAACTTGCGATGCCAAATGATAAGTTACCAATTTTAGGTGTCTACAATTAGATGCAATAGATTCTCTAGACAAAACTTGGACTCGTTTTTGTAAGCCCCCTATTATGTGCTTTAGGTAGATTATTTGATTAGATGAGATTTTAATTGTCCGAAGAGCTACATTCTAAGGTCTCATTTCACCTTTGATTTCGAAAATGGGAGGGAAGGGCTCTCTAGAGGTTGACATATGGACTTTATTTATGTCATAAGGGATACTACTTCTATAAGCATTGTTGTGCTGAACCATTGTCTAACTTGGTTGATAATATTCATATGGGATCCATCCACTTGCTTAAGTATATCTACCATAGTGGTTTGTATATGCTCTACAATTTGAGTACTACTATCATCACTAAAGGAATAATTTGTATTGTTTATAGTATACACATTGACTTGTTCTAGTTTCGCACTAAAGCCATTGTCATTATGCTTATGTATGATATTGTCATTGTTATGACAATAAGGGACAACATAATAAGAAAGCTCTACTAAAGGTCTCATTTCACTTTTGATTAGGAACATGGGAGTAGAAGGCTCTCTAGACATTAACATATGAACCTTATTTATGTCATAAGGGATATTACTCCCATCGTCATTGTTGGCTAGATTTTATGCATAGCTTAAAACCTAGGCAATCATGAGATAAATCTCCCTCATTTAACGGTGAGGCTCCCGTGTAAGATGTTTATCAATTTGGTAAGGGTGAATCCTAATAACTATTTCCGGGGGTTTTATTTTAATTCCCACAGCTTGTAAACCACAGCTGGGTAATTTGGCAGCAAGCAACTATGATGGGATATTTGCAGAAGGGGAAAAATAGAAGTAGGGAAAGAAGAAAGGAAGATGTGCTTGACTTAACCAATAGTTATCAAAGTTGGTCTCATCCACACAAATTAAATAAACAGAAAAAACTCACAACATTCAACACTAAGGGAAATAAATAGCTTCTAACTTAGATCTAAGATAACACAGTTTATCTAAAACCTCAAATAGAAGTGATAAGCAAAACACCGTAGACACAAAGTTCTCCGTAAATCCATCTTTCATTCAATACCCGCTTTTCACGAAATCACACCAAGGGTTCCAACACAAAGTTTGAAAACTCAAGAATGCTCTAGTTATAAAAGCCTCTTGCTAAACAAGTTCTGATGAACAAGTTGTGATTCTTGATCTTTTCGATCCTGATCTTTTTGATAATTAACCCGTAGGCTCTTCCTCTATTTATAGTGCATAGAGGGCAATTACAAATAGGAAACTCTCAATGAATTGCCACATGTGGAAGCCGTAAAGGAAACAATTGGCAATATTTCCCTAGAATTTCTCTTTGCATGATATGCATGCCTTACAACTGAAAATAGAACCTTCTATTTTGTATGTCTACCACCTATTTCCAAGTAATTGACTTCTTCCAGTAACTTGAAGTAATGGCTTTTAAACCAATCAATTAAATTTTACAATTCAATTGATTACTCAATTACTTTGTCGTAGAAAATAAGAGAAAGAAGAAGAAAGAGGAGAAGAAATTAGAAGAAAGATGCAACACTCTCAGTCTGATTTTTCTTCTATATGCCTCATGAATGATACCTCTACCTTGAATTTGAGAAGCTCTCTCTCCCACATGCGGTTGACTCATTGCCTTTGATTCTCACCAAACTGGATTTGGGAACAACTGACCATGATTTTCTTGCGGGTGTTGCCTCTGACCTGTCTTCCCCGTCTTATCATTGAGGCTTTTGTAGTTCTTGTCAAGTATGTGCACCAGTGAAATGTTTGCTGTAAACAATTCAGACAAAACTCATCACCCTTTTATTTTTAATTGCATATGAGCAATTTTGAATTTTGGAAAGCACTCCGGTGAAGGCAAATATAAGTAAACCCAATGTGGGCTTCAACTGGAAGATTTGGAGCACATGCACAAGCTCTTGAAAGCTTAACTGGGAGACTTTGCATGCATTTTTATGGGTTGTGTTTGAGCAAAGAATCAATTGGTTGAATTTTAGGAGACAAGCTCATTAAAATTCACACCATTCTCTTTAAATATTTTGCTTCTTTAAAACAACTTCGTGGATTTGCAGAAGGAAGGGCAGCGTGCAAATAATTTCGTGGATGTTAGAAGGTAGCTGCAGCTTGCAAATACCACGATTTGCACTTTAAGTGATTTTGCATTTGTTTCAAAGATTTGCGTGGATTTAGCAGTTGGAAGGCAGCGTGGATTAAGCAATTGGAAGGCACGACTCCTCTAATCCACGACAACTTATGAATTTCGTGAATTAGCATGAAGAAGGGCAGCTTGAAAACAACCTGCCTAGTCTGTCCAAGAACCACGATTTTCACTTATTGGCTGTTTTATAACAATTTCGTGGATCTTCGGAAGGAAGGGCAGCTTGCAAATAAAATACAATGCTTATGAAAGCCATGACTTGCTCTAGGAATTGCGTGGAACCTCATGAAGGAAGGCAGCGCTGATTTTAGAAGCTATAAGCATGGGAAAACCATGATTTGGCTCAAGTGACTTCCTTCTTCATAGATTTGCGTTAAAACTTGGAGACTTGGCTGCTAAAAACAATGACTTGCATTAAGTGTTCGCCCTTGGAAAATTGCGTGGAAACTTAGGAAGACAGCTGCTTAGAAATCCACGATTTGGTCTTTGAAGATCTTTGCTTGGAAGCTTGCGTTAAAACAAGAAGCAATTGCTTCTAATTTTCACGATGATTTTAAGTGGCTATAAATTAATTTAATTTATTCCCAGTTAAGTGACTTCCTCCTTTGCCAAAAAGTGCATTGAAAATTGGAAGCAAAGCTTATGAAAATCCATGACAACTTTAAGTTATCTCTCCTCTAGAAATTGCGCTAAAACAAGAAGCAACGACTTTTAATTTCCACGATAATGTAAAGTTATTGCTGCCCTTGAAAATTGCTTGGAAATCAAAAGCCTTGGCTCTTGAAATTCATGACAATTTTGAATGATTCCATCCTTGTAAAATTGCGTTAATTTTGGAAGGCTTGGCTGCTATAAATCAACGATTTGGTCTTGGAACATTTTTGCCTTGGATTTGCGTTAAAACTTGGAAGACTGACTTCTTGAAATCCACGACTTGCACTAGAAGACTTCGCTTTGATCCTTGACGCAATTGCCTGAGTGATTTTGCCCCTTGAATGATCCTCTGAATGCTGCTTTTTCTTCCCTGGCCATGGCTGCTCCACAAATAGAAGACAATCTTTTCCAGTTCGTGATCTGCTCAATCATTTAACCTCAGACAAGGCAAAAATCCTGAGCTCTGGTCACCTTTAGACAAATTAATTAGCAATTAAAAACACTGGATAGCTTTTCAAAACCCCAAGCCCGGGAAAAGGTTTGGCAGGAAGAAAAAATAGGCTACGGGGATTGCCAGATGAAAAATAGAGAAAGACCAAAAACCAAAACACAAAAGAAATAAAATAAAAACAAAACCCGAAAGAAGTTGCAGGCAATTGCTTGAAAAATTTCTCCAATTAGCTAGTCTGCAAAAACTCTTCCCCGGGTGAATGTTCTGCGGTAATAATGATGGGGTGAAGTGCTTTATATAACCCAAATTTCTTAGTTTTAGCTCAACCTATTTTAAAAGAATTTTATTTATTTAATATAAAAATAAATAAAACGCTTTCAGACAAAGTTTGGTGAAGGAATTGAGTGAGCTTCAACATGTGGGTATTTGGCGAATGTGGCTCTATGACTTCTTGGAGATACCTTAGAGCAACGCAAGCAACCGCAGGCAAAACAAAACACAAAAACATGACCCGTTACTTAAAAAGAATGAAAAATTTAAAAGGGGTAGTCCCAGATTTCAGGGTGAAATCTTGGGGACACCAGGCATTGTTATGCAACCATTGTCTAACTTGGTTGATAATAGCCGGATGGGATCGAACCACGTGTTTAAGTATATCTACTATTGTGGTTGGTGTATCTAAAGGTCTATCTAATTCTTTCTATATATGTTTTACATCTCGACTATTGTTGTCATCACAAAGGAATAATTTGTAATGTTTATAGTACACACATTGATTTGTTCTAGTTCCTCATTGAAGCCATTGTCATTATGCTCATGTATGATATTATCATTGTCGTAGCAATGAGGTACAACATGATAAGAGGGCTCTACCAAATTAGGGAATGACGCTTCTAAATCATAGCCATTGTGCAGGTGTTGAGATTGTAGGATAAACATGAAAACAAAGATCTCAACCCTATTGGAATAAAAGACGTTGCCAATTGTTGCAGACCTTTGAAAAGAGGGATCATGGATAATTGGTGTTTAGGAAGGCCAAATATAGTAGTAGAAAGTAAGTAAATTTCCTCACATAGTATCGAAACCAGAAATTGGACTTGAAAGTCAAACTCTAATATGGGAGAAGATCTGATAAGCCAATGTAGAGATCAGATTCTAAGAAGGGAAGAAAATGTGAAACCTTATGAATTATTTGAAACCATAATGTAGAAAGAAACCTAGGGTTTTTCTTTGTTCAAATTGATAATGGGGTTGACCAAAAAGGGGAAGCCCTAGGTTGCATGCAAGGTTTGGGTTCACCAAAATGTTAACAATTTTGCATACAATGATATGAAATGTAGTTAAAACATGAAATTAATTCATACTACAAAATAAATCATTCAAGTACAATAATCTGAATTGTTAAGGCAAGTAGATGTTGTGATCTCTCGATTTAGAAATCACAACAATAAAGGGGAGTTACTTAGTGACTCTTGATGGTTGTCACTCACGAGAGGTGCCATTATCGAGTATTCGCCAAGATCACTAGATCAATCAAATGCAATTTGGTTCACCTAATGTGAGACAAGCAAAGACATAAGGTTGCTGAAAATAAATAGAATCGCAATAAGAAAATTATTGCGAAGCTTGAAATCAATCCATCCAACACACTGCATGAATAGCTCACAAATGAAGATGTACAAATAAGAGAGTGAATGTGTAACTCCATGAATAGTGGACAAAGAGCCCAAAATAGAAATGTAACTCTCACACTTGGCATAGCCAATCAAAGAGTAACTCCCACTTAGCTAATAATGATGGCCAAATGTAACTCCTATGACTAAGTACACCTAAGCAAACTAACTCCTCAAGTGTAGGAATAATCCACAATAAATAAATATGAGGAAAATAATATCCTACACTAACATCCCCCTTAAACATAGCTTAGGTGGGTAGAAGAAGTGGGTCCCGACACCAAGGCCTGATGAGGTACCCAAGTACAATGCAACTCTCATAAAGTGGAGAAAAGGAGAAAACCATTGGAAAAAACTCCCCCAAAAGAGAGAAAAAGAACGAGGGGGCTAAAAAGCCCCACTGAAGCTACATTCTGCAGAGCCACCCTATATCCTGTAAAGGAGCTCTCCGGAATGAGTGTGGATCAAAAGTAGATGGAATGAAGAGTGGATCACCGTGAAACAATGAATGTGTCCACTAAGTGCCTGATGGATCTCCAACCAAGGTGTGGTACCTGTACAAGGAATTGGGCTCCTCATGCATATTAGATGAGACAACTGCTCCATGCAATGATGGCGCATCAGAAGCATAGACAAAAAAAATGTGGAATGCGCCAGAATCGTACTAGACCATTCAACGTCCAATGAGTCTTGAATCAATATACCTGCTCCTTACAATGTTTGAAGTGGACAAGAAGTAGGTGGATGAAGAAATAACTCCTCAATTTTTGGATGGTGGCAAGGAGATGGTGGAGGTGTGTCCCCATCACTACTGTAGTCATCTGTGCTAGAAAACGAGTCTTCATCATCAGAGATGTTCCCATGTGCCGACATGTCATCAAGTCCATGTGAGTCCAATGAAGGAGAATATGAAGGAAAGTTAGGGACAAAGTGTGACAATCGAGTCGATGATCGACGATTCCCATTGTCACTATGGTATCACTGTGCAACTCTTTGACATACACTGAATTTGGAGTGAACTCAACTCGCATGCCCAAACCAAGGTGAGTAATCTGGTAGACTAAAAGGAGATTAGTTGAAAGTGATGGAATACTTAGAACATTATTGAATGTTCCACCACTCACTTCAATAGACCCTCTCTCAAAAACTTGTGTAGAAGTGTTGTCACCCAATCGAATAGTGGACATGTCACATGGTTCCAAGGAAGTGAACTCAACCTGTGAAGAAGCCATGTGATGTGATGCACTAGAGTCAATAACCCATGTAAGGGTCGAAGGTACAATTGCAACTAGGGCCCTGCCTTTTACTTTCTCCTTACCATATTCTTTTGCTTTTTCTTTACCATTGCCATTTTCCTTGGAGGATTCTAGGGTTGATGAACATGGTTTGATAGACTCAAGAACACCTATATTGTTCTTCTCAAGAAGGCTAGTTAGGTGGTCAATCTGCTTCTTCAAACATTTGCTTTCATCATACTTTCTTGAGCAATACCCACATTTGATCCTCTTTCTTAGGCTTAACACTGGAAGAAGAGGTCTCATTGGTCGATTTGGAGGTGGGAGGATTTTGATCCTTGTTTTCCTCTTGATCCTTTTTATTCTTTTCTTGTTGTTGTTGTTTGAAGCCTTCAATTTCCCATTCCCAAAAAATAGAGCATCTGATTTTGAGGACTTCAGTGTGCCCATCTGAATTAACTTATCTTGCTCTCCGAGTCAAGTCAACAACAAAATCATCTAAAGAGGGCATTTTCCATATGGCTCCAAGAGCACTTTTTGTGGCATGGAAAGTAGAGACAAACACATAATAGTCTGGACCTAGTTTGGAGAGTATAGAAAGAACCATTGATTATCCTTTTTATCTATTCCACATTCTTTTAGTTGCAATCTTAAAGATTTGAACTTGGTGAAGAAATCTTGTAGGGTGTCAAAATTGCTAGGACTCAAACTGATGAGCTCGTTCTCCAGTTCATGACCTCTCATCACATCTTGCTTCCCAAAGAGATTTTCCAAAGAGGTCTAGACTTCATTAGGTGAATCAACAGACTCAACATGAAAGAGGAGATCGGGAGAAATAGACAAACATAACAACCCAAATGCTTCATCACAACGGTTGTACCACTTTACTTTTTTTGTATCATTTGTTGGCTCAGTTTTAATACCCATAGTTATCTAATGTGGTCCTTGGCTTCTCAAAACGAGTTGTATTTTAGACTCCCATTCATGATAGTTAAAGGGTGTGAGTGGTGAGATTTGATTCACATCCATTTTAATGTAGAAAGAAGATTGTTGCAAAAATAGAAAGAGAGTGCGAAAGAAAGGGATGACACCCAACACCCCCTAAATTTTTCCGATCAACCCTACCCAAATTTGGTAGTTAATATTTTTAGTGCGATTACAAAATGGATGCTTCCAATGGAATAGGCACGAAAAATTGAGCACTTATGAAAGAAAGACACTCAAATTGGAGCAACCAATCAAAAGTTACAATGAAAAGCGTTTCCCGTCATTAATGGATCATTAATCACATTTGCACTAAATTTTTTAAATGCCCTCCTAAATGCATTAAAAACTACCCTCCACAATTAACTATGCCCCCAAATCATCAAATAAACCCTAACCTATTTAAAAACATTAAATTCTCAAAAGAACATATTAAATTCTAATAGGCAGTTTTAGGGGTAAAAAATGTGGTTTTAGGAGTTAGGAAGGGCATAAAACGCAGGTCCAAGCTTTGCACGATGTTCACAGTTAGGCCTTGGACATTTTTTAGTCTTTACATTCGTTCATAGTTGGATATAAGCCATGGGAGGAACTCTGTTGCCATTTGATTATATCATAGTCGCATTGAGCTAAATAATGGTGGTCGCCTTTGTTTTCATGTTGGAGATTAATCCTACATGCACTAAGTAACGGCAACGATGGTCTTTTTATAGAAAAGCACTTCTATGATTAAGTGGAGTAAAGGCTCGATTTACTTAGCTTTTGCGAAGCTCAAAATGACTAAGGCTTGTAAAAAGGCAAAAAAATGGGATTGTGCCATGTGGTGGAATCCTGTGTATTCGAGTCCTCGAAGGATGATCAAAGCAAAGAGAAAATTTGGTTAAAGCAGAGAAGAGCCCAAAGCTTGAGCCAATGAAATAGTGCTACATGGCACCAATCACGGGTTGCCACGTGGACCAATCACGGGCGATCAAGTAGAGTTCAGTGAAGCTGGGAACAAAACAAAGAAGATCGGGGCTCGAGAGCATGAAATAGTGCCACGTGGTACCAACTACGAGTTGCCTCGTAGACCAATCAAGGGCAATCAAAAATCAAAAGGTTGGGGAGCTGGTGCAAAGACAAGCGAGAGTCTTGGAGCTCAGTAGCCAATGAGAACCAATCACGGGTTGTCAGTTCTTGGGAAGGTGGAGATTGAGTGGAGAAGTCGCCGAAGACACGAGCTCGTAGCCAACCATGGGTCAACATGTGCCACCCATAGAAAGAGCTTACAACTAATGAGAAAGAGACAAGTGGTAGGGGGCAACACCTAGGGTAAATTTGATGGCCCTGTGGCAATCACCTACATTTTTGGCTAGGGAGCCCATAACCAATGAATATTTGACACGTGGCACCAATCAAAACCTGCCATGTGGCCCAATGACAAAAATGGAGATAATATTATAGTTTTTAAATTGATCGCTTTCCCTCGAAGTTTTAATGGTGCAGAAAACGTCAAAGCTCTGCATTTTTGGCCATATCTTTTGATTGGGGCCACCAAATCAAGCAAGAGTGGATTTGTAGGGGAGCTTTGGAGAAAAGCTATTAAATGGGATACATCCCGAGCCCTAAACCTTTGTGTTTTTCAAGCAGTTTGCATTCAAAGTTATTGTACATTGTTTTTCACATAAATGCAAGTTAGGGCAGATTCAAAGCTCAATAGAGGCCATTTCTTGAGCCTAACACCTTGATCAAGTGTGCAACCTACTCTACATCAATGCACCGCCCATTCTTATAGTATTTGAGATTTGACATTCCTTTTGTAGAGGATTTTATAGTTAGGAGTTAGCTCTGGGTGTTTGTTTTCTGCAACCAAATTTTGGGTGGGCTTTTTGCCTCCAAGAATTCAACTTTCACTCTTATCTCCTTTCTGCTCTATAAAATTGAAAGGATTCTCATCAGTAAATGGTTCCTCCTCGAATGCAAAGTTACTCTATACTTTTGAGGACTGAGCTTTTAAGCGCTGGGATCTTTGTGTATAAAATGGATTAATGCCTTTTATTATGGGTGTAATAGATTGTGTATATTCCATGCTCTTGCATAACTCTCACGTGGCTCATATATGCCCTTTATTGTCGTGTCATTGTGTCTTACCTCGTTATTCTCTCGTGATTCATTTTGTGTGTATTGTTTGTGGGATTTTGTTTCATCAGTGTCTGATATAGGCTATAAGAGGGAGAGATTCCCAACTTTTTTGGTGTATCACCATGTTTATTTTAATTGTTTGCTTCCTCCCTTTTCCTCTGCTAGTGGTAAATTAGAGTATACTAGTGATAACTTTTAGCTGGTTAGGAAAAGATCCAACTTTCTTTTGAGGTCTAGCTCAAGGAGCCAAGTTCCTACACCTTGGAGGCTTTCCCATTGTTGTTGTTGAGACACCAATATTCATTTGGTGGTCTCAGGGTGCACATTTTCAGCAGCCAACGAGAAAGTGTGCCCAAGAGTCAAATATATGTGAATTATCCAAGTTTGTCAAAGTATTTCAAAATTGATGTCACTCATGTGCCAAAGACCAAATTTAGGCATCTTCACCATCAAGAGACTATGAGATGGTTGTTGGCCGATCAGGATATCCTATGGTCTCTATGACTTTTTAAGATACTTTGTTGAATTCAATTAAGGGTGCGCCCTTTTTCCAAATCTCTTTGATATTCACATAGACGAGCTTGGGGATTCGGTTGACAACATACCCGTGTTGATGATGGTCAGATGCTACCTTGTGTTATGATTGTCATATTTTTGCTAGTGATGTTGTTCCCTTCTCTTACTCTCCTAAGGGTCTATAGAGACAACTTGACGCTCTTTGCTCACTTTTGTGAGCTTTGCCAACTCGTGGTCAACCTTAGTAAGACTAAGGTCACCGACTTTAACACCTCCAAGGATGCTCTTTCTAGATTTCAGTTCCTTTACACGGGGAGCTCGTGGAGGTCATGATAGCTTATACCTACCTAGGTGTGTAGTTTACTCGATCTGTCTTTTTAGCCTTATGCCTATGTCACAAGCACATCTTTCTCGAGGGGTATGCCTTACTTTTTTGTTTTGAAGTAACAATGCTTTTAGATACATTTTAGATTCACTTAAAAAACATGCCTGTTCAATGCAACGATGAAACCCACAACTCTATATCCAGTGAGTGGTAAAGTTCAAACTATCATGATTTAATGTATGATACATTACGTATGAATGGTTCCCGAGTGCATTATCTAGGTCGAGTTTGTATCCCAATCCCTTAGCCTCAAGAATATTTGCTGGATTACTTTCTACATTTCATCGACCCAAATCCTCGATGATTCAACCTCTTGTCTTGAGAGATGCCCATATTTAGACCTTTGTTCTTCAAAGCTAGTCGTGCATATGCTACCTTACAAACCAATGGTTCCCTAGTGCATTGTTCATGCTGATTTGATTGCCCAACCTCTTTGCCTTGAGAGTACATTCAAGCTTACTTTCAACATTTCATAGATCCAAACCCTTAGGCAATTAAACCTCTCGGTTATTAGAGTTACCCAAATTTGGCCCTTTTCTCTTCAAAGTTGATTGCCTCCTTAGAGCTCATTATACACTCCTATGATGCACCTTCACGTCTTTCTCAAAGGAAATGATCAATAGAGTAATGAGAGAGCATATATACCAACAAGATATCCAAGTCACTTGGACCTCTCCTCTGTAGCTGTTGTCTTGTGTTTTTGCATGGGCAAAATTCACTAGAAAATAGGACAACCATACCATAGTGTCGAAAAATATCAATGTTACACCTTTACAAGATACCCCTCAGATCAGCCTATTCCTCAGTACTCAGCCCTATCATGTCATTTAAATGGTCCGTATGTGAGTGTCATCCATTCCCTAGGTGATTTAGGAAGAAAAAAATCATTCAAAGAACTTTTGGGGTAGTCTCTCTAAAAGTGGAGTTTCAGGAAATCTTAGAGGGTTACCATCAACCTTCCTAAGCTAAGTGCACAACCCCTGGAGCGGAACGAAGGCTAAAATTCATCACGAGAGGGGTATTCAAGAGCCAGAACATTAAGGAACAGATTTTGGAAGATTCTGGAAGTTTTGGAGGTTTAGGAGCCAATTCACTGAAAGCAGGTTTTTGAGGCCGAAGGAGCTTGCACCGCAGAAGAGTACTTGAGCTTCAAGAGGTGATTCCGGAGCTCCTAATGAGTCAGAGACCAACAAGATATCATTGGAAAGCATTTTCAACCCTCTACATGGTGGAAAAAACAGATCAATTTCAAACCCCATACATTTTTCTAGGCAGCTCATTCTTTCCATGCACCGTGGGCGATCCCGAGAAAAAAGGAGGTTTTTGAAGGTGTTGCAAGTAGAATCAAGCCATGGGACCCCTCCCATCATTCTCAAAAATCTTTTCCATGCGAAATCATATAAATAAGCGTGCGAAAATTCATCCGGAGCTCAAGTTATGGTCTTTCTAAGTCACCCTCCAAGGTATGCTATTCGATACTTAGTCAAATTTGTAAGGGACACGTGGCAACCTGAGGTTGAGGCACACTTTTTGCACCCATTGTCCCAAACCAAAGGGACAAGAGGTGCAAAAAGTGCGCCCTCCCCCCTTTAAGCTCTTTGGTCACTCATATGACCTTGGCGGCTCACTTTAAACTCCTTTGACCAAGTTGACTTCCTCCACCAACTCGCCACTTGTCCTGAAAAGGCTAATGCGCACGATTTTGTACCTATTGTCCCAAACCAAAGGGACAATGGGGGCAAAAAAATGTGCTCCACCCCTCGTTTCCCCACTGGTCCTCCATATGACCCTCATCCGACCCACAAGTGCTTATTTTTGGCTCCCCCTTCATTTCTCTCATCGAATGAATAATCGCCACTTGTCGCCAAAAGGCTAAGGCAAATTTTTTGCACCTATTGTCCCAAACCAAAGGGACAATGGGGACAAAAATGTGCCCTCCTCTCATGGTTTTCCAAAGCACATCAAAACCAGAACTTAGCCATTTTTACTCATCACCCCCACATTCTCCATCTATCTTATTGAAGCTCTGCACGGATTTTTGCTTAAGTCTTCTCTCCACCATTTTCATCCTCAATCCATTGCTGCCATATTCCTATGATCTAAAGAAGAAAACACGAAAAAATCAAGATTTTTGAAGACTCCACGTGAAATTTCTCGCCTGAGAATTTCGTAACCCGCGAAGAGAAAATCCTCATAACTAAAAACCGGTGCACGGATCAATGCAGGTTTTTTTTGTAATCGTCTAGTTTTTTAGAGGTGATTAGGTTCCAAGTGAAAGATTTCGCATGCATGCCCTAGTTTTTTTGCACCGAAGAAACCCCAGTTTCCTTGCGATAAATTTTTGAAATTTAAAATCTCTCATTCCGGAGACCGGGTAGACGTGAAATTTTAGAGCTGTAATGAAGAGGAAAAACCCATGTCAAATATGTCATTTTTTTCAAAATTCGAGGCCCGGAGACCCACTTTCAAAAAATAGTAAGTCTCTGCACAAAAGCTTACTATAAATAACAAACCTTAACAGAAAGCAGTTTTGGCAAAAACAAAGTTCCCAGTGAGCATTCAGAGATCAAGAAAGGTGACCAAAAGTGGTCCGAGGTGAAAGAGGTGAAAAATTCAATTTGCTAAAAATAGTAAATCCCTATTCCATTCTGATGAATAGCGTCGTGGTCAAAAATGAAGTTCAAGTTTGCGCACGTGTCAAATCAGTCTTAGCTTCATTCATCGCTGTATTCAAGGTGATAGGATCCTTATGGTTACAATGTCCGAGTAATTGTTCCAGTTTCTCATCCAAGTGTGTAACCATAAGAACGAAGGAATGATGACACTTCATGGCTTGCAAATGCATCATATCAGGAGCAATTTGTGTCATTGGAGCATGGCAATGTTGTAAAGGGTCATTACAGGGGTCGGTTTCCATTCTCGCTTCTTTAGGGTGGACCTCCATGAGCAACACTCGCGGTCATCTAGGTAAGCATTCAACAGTGTTTCTAAACACTCAGCTCGAGGTGTCCGTGCATCATTCGAAGGAGGTTTCTCATGGTGCAAAGAGTTTAAGGATCCAAAGTTCACCGCATTGAGTGTTTCATCTCTATCCACCTTCCACTACTCTCGATCGTAGATGTTTGGCCCTCTTCCTTTAATGAGTTACTTTTAGGTGTAGGACATTATGGGGCACCCTAGAACTATTAAGATGATTGCCTCTTTTGAGGGCATTGTCAAACCCGTGATGAAGTCCATGGAAACCTCCTCCCATCGTTGGGTAGGAATATATAAAGGGTGTAAAAGACTTGTGGACTTAATTGTTTCACCCTTATTTTGTTGACAAACCATGCATTCTGCCACAAATTTTTGGACATCCTTTTTTAGCCCTTCCTGGAAGAAATCTTGTTTGATTTGATGATAAGTCTTCAAAAATCCACATGCCCCTATCGAGAAGCACGGAGCTCAGATAGAACCCGATTTTTTAGGGCTGATTTCTTACATAGGTATAATCTATCCTTGTACCATAAAGCATCCCCTTTCCATACAATTTTTTTTGACATGCTTGGATCTTGTTGGAGATTCTGAATGAGATTTTGTGTACTTGGGTCATCTCACCATTTAGACCTTGCCTCCTTGACCCAATCTTCCTGTAATATAGATATGGCACACAACAATGCCTCAACTGACTCATCCTTCGCAAAAGAGCATCAACAACTACATTCTCCTTCCCTTTCTTATAGATTATCTCAAAATCATACCCCAACATTTTTGAGACCCATTTTTGTTGTTCTTCGATGATAAACGTTGCTCTAAAAAATATTTCAAACTATCATGATCTGTCTTTACTTTGAAGTGTCTTCCCATTAGATATGGTCTCCATTGCTTTACTGCATGAAGTATGGCTAACATTTCCTTCTCATAAATCGGTTTTGACATATTCTTACCTTTGAATTGACGACTCTCAAAGGCAATGGGATGACCCTCTTGCATGCGTCATTTATCCCCATACCATACCCTAAAGCATCACATTCAACAATGAATGTTTTGGAAAAATCAAGAGTAGCTAGAACTGGAGTGGTGCACATGGCCTCCTTCAACTTCTCAAATGCTTTGGTAGCTTCCTCATTCCAATGGAAAGAGTCCTTCAATAAAGTTGTCAATGGTGCTGCTTTATGCTACCATAATTCCTTACAAATCTATGATAATAACCTGTAAGCCCCAAAATCCACAAATATTCTTTAGGGTTTTGGAACCTTCCACTCAAGCATAGTCTTTATCTTGTTAGGATCCACTTTAACACCTTCATAAGATACGATGTGCCCCAAATATTTAGCCTCCTTGGCTCCAAGAAAACATTTAGAGGGATTTGCATAAAGTTGATGTTTTTCAAGAGTCTCTAATACCTTATTTACATGATGCAAGTGTTCTTCCCATGTTTTGTTGTATATTAGTATATCATAAAAAAAAAAACAAACTTCCACAGAATGGCTTAAAGATAGAATTCATCAAACTTTGAAATGTAGAGGGTGCATTTGTGAGACCAAAAGGCATTACTAAGAATTCATAATGGCCTTCATGTGTCCTAAAGGTTT
Organism: Taxus wallichiana var. yunnanensis; assembly: GCA_018340775.1. Taxonomy (NCBI): domain Eukaryota; kingdom Viridiplantae; phylum Streptophyta; class Pinopsida; order Cupressales; family Taxaceae; genus Taxus; species Taxus wallichiana. The sequence goes on from CM031238.1 coordinate 455,560,121, forward strand.
TTTATGAACATCCTCCCTAATTTTGATCTGATGATATACAAAACAAAGTGATTAAGTTTTGTAAAGTAAACAACACCATGCAACACATCTAACAAATCATCAATTACAAGAATAGGAAACTTATCTTTGACTGTCTACTTATTGAGTTCCCTATAATCAAGACATATGCGCCGGTTATTTTTTTATGCACCAACACTACTGGAGAAGAATAAGCACTCTGACTATGACAGATAATTCTTACTTCTAACATCTCTTGTACTATCTTCTCAATCTCACTCTTTTGCACATATGGGTACCTATAAGGTTTGATGTTGGGTGGTTGGCTCCTCGGTACTAGCCGGATGGCATGATCATGGTGTTTGTTTGGAGGCAAACCCTTTGAATATCTCTAAACACACAATTGAGTGCTCATCTCAGAATCGCTTGTTGCAAATTTGATAGTATAATTGCATTTGACTGATGTACTTCCAATGAAAATAGTTGTGCCACAAACCCCTCTGCACCTTTTTCAGCATTTTTGCATCTGGTGAGAGCTCACCAACTGTGGGGACTTTGCTCTTAATCCTCTTAGTTCAAAAGTCCTCCCTTCTGATTGAAAACGCATGAACAACTCTTGGAAGTTCATCTCAATAGTTCCCAAAGTGGTAAGCCATTGAACTCCTAACACAATGTCTGCCCCCATGGAAATGACATACATAGGGCTATTTAGCAAGTAATCTCCCATGGTGAGTTTAATGTTATGACATTTTCCTGAACAACTAACAATACCCCCATCAACGATCATTACTTGACATTCGGGAGCTGGATAAACAAAACAGTTCAAGTGCATTGCCAACTTATGATTGATGAAGTTATGAGTACTTCCCGAGTCAATTAACACTGTTACCCTCTATTTTTAAAGAATCCAACCACTTTGAGGGTTTGTGGGTGTTAATACCTAAAATTGCATGACATGAGATCGTTGGTTGGGGATCTCCTAACTCCTTTGGCTCGAAAATGACCTCTACCTCTTCATCTTCTTCCTTCTCTTCTTCTTCATTGGGTCCTTCAATGTAGAACAACTTTTAGCACATTTATGGCCTGGTCCATATTTGTTGTCACAGTTAAAACATAACCCTTTTGCTCTCTTTTCTTCAATTTGTTGAGGTGTTAGTCTAATTGGCCGAGGGAATGATGATGTCGGTGTGTTATGGTCTCTGATGTTAGTGAAATTCTTGCCTTCTTGCTAGACAATTTTTTTCCTCTGCCCTATGTGCCATGATAATAGAATCAAAAACCTTAATTGGATTAAACATATGCACCTCATGCTCAATGTGGTCCTTAAGACCCCCAAGAAATAGGTCATTCGATTCCCTTCCGTAATATTCTACATTCGGAAGGATAGGTTTTGGAACTGATGAACATAATCCTTAACTGATCCTATTTGTTGTAACTTTGCTAATTGGCTGAAGTAATTCTCTGACACACTAGAACTATAGTGCAATTGTAACTCTTCGGTAAAAACTGTCCAAGTGACACTAAGACCATTCTTCTGCCTTTGAGCACATAACCATCGATACCAAATGAATTGGTCAGGTTCGAGATACAAGGATGCCATGGTCACCTTTTGTCCCGATGGGATCTGATGTAGATCAAAGAAATTCTCCATTTGGTTAATCCAATTGAGTGGATCCTTTCCATCAAACTTACACATTTCCACAGCTTGGCATCATGTTTTGGGCCTGCCAAGTATGTGTTTTTGGATTGGGTAGGCTTGAAGATCCACCATGACTAGTTTGTCCATTACTTTGACATGAAGATCCACCTTTGTTGATATGAGTATGATTGAGTTGTGGCTTCAAATTTGTATTGAGTCACTGCATGAAATCATCCTATCGTTGCTCAATCTTTTCTACGTCTTCTTCTTTGGCCATCTCATATTGTAGGGTTTGCAGATCATACACAAGTTGGCTCACCCTATGGTCGATCGGTGAAATCCCAGCCCCGGAGTTTTATCCAGAGTGACGAGATTCTTTTTGCCTCTTGTGGAAGGCCCCGCCATGATGCCTCAAAATAGTAGGATTTAGGGATCAAGGTCGAAATTTAGGGTTTGGGATTTCGATAGGAATTCAGCGAAATATGAAAAACTTAAAGAACAAACTCAAACTAATTTTTTATCCTCTTTCGAAATGTAAAGAACATGGAAAAATTCCACAATTTGCAATCGATAGAGCAAATTTATGAAAAACCTTAAAATTGATATAACTTTTGCAAAACAAGTCAAAATATCTTAAAATTTGGAGAGGATCTTACTTTTGCAAAAATCCAAAAAAACTTACAGAAAAATTCGCTACCGATTTAGAGATATAGCCGAGTCTTCACAATTAGGGTTTTGATGCAGTTCTGGTCGAGATCAAGCTTTGATACCACTTGTAATGAAATTACTTAGATAGATATGAATATCAACAACAATATAACACCAATGTAGAGAAATGATCACAAGATGCAAGTAGAATAACTTAGCCACTTCGAGGGGGCAACCTCCAAACCATACAATAAGACTCAAGTACTCAATATGATGATCAACTACTACATTCTAACTCCTATATATACTATTCCTATGTTATGGCCATCACCAAGGCTGACCCACTAATGATATTATAACATATATGAAAGAGATACAACATGATAAGAATATATGATAGCCACAAGTTGGCCATACACATCTAATGTAACATATAGGATTAAGGGTGTAAGCAGCTTAACTATACTTGGATGTTGTTCTTTGGTGATTTTAACCATTTTAGGTTTACCCTCTTGCTTTGTTTCTTTGCTTCGCTTTTGCTTTCGTATATTTGTGTTTAATTAATGCAATAACCTAGGGTCTTCTTATCCTAGTTCTTCTCTATCAGAATCGGTTATACTTTTGTGTCCCATTGACCTACTTTGGTCATTTGTAGATATTATTATCTAAGTAATCGCATTCAACAATTTTGATGTAAAAAAAGTGAAATTCACTCGAATACCTATTATGACTAAAAATTAGTTGAAATTCATTCTATTATTTTTGAATATTTAATCTAAAATACAAGCATAATACTCTAGTTGAATTTAATCTCAAATTTTATGGTTGATTTTTGTAGTAACAATTTTTTATCGAATTTTATCCTCCATGAATTCAAACACAAATTTAATGCAACAATTTAGATTAACAAAATTTCTTCCTTCCTTTCTTCCATTGCTCAAATGCTCTAAAGCCAAGATTAACTTCAATTTTTTTAATACTAGAAATAAGTTTTTTTAGTGTTATGAGGGAACACATCCCCCAAAACTAGGTGTTCGGGACATCTCGAATGTCCTAGGGACGATAGGATAGAGGGAAACATCCCCCATGGTTCCGAGCAAGAGAAAATGATGGGGACGCCCGACATGTTCCTGAACATCAAGGAACATCCCCTTATTTCAGAGATTGTAAGGACAATTAGACGCCTTTGATGTCACAAACAACATTTTTTTACATTTACTTTAAAAAACATTTTTTTGCCAAAAATTTAATTTGTGAAAAGTTAAAATTATATAAAAGAAAAAAGTAACACAACAATAACCCTAAAAATGACACTCTAAGTTCTAAAATGACTCGAGGATATCATTACATATCACATTCAATAGTCACACTTGAGCAAAGTGAGTAAAGAGAAGAAGAGAGCAATTGCAAGAGGAAGGGCAACTGCAAGAGAGAGCAAGAGCAAGCAAGAGGTATTTATAATTTTATTTGTTTACATACTTGATAATACTCTCTAGTTTTTAAAATTTAGTTTGTATTTGTATTATTTAATTGTTGTTTTTAAGTTTTTGTATCTACATTCACATTGTAATCTTGTTTATAGTTTTTAGGATTTTACAAAATGCATACTACATAGGGTTTGGTTGTTAGGGTTAATTTTTAAAATATAAAACTCTTGATTATTGATTGATAATTTGATTCATTATTGTTTTCTAATTTTTTTGCATATAGTTATGGGCATATGGCTGTTTTTTTAATCATTACATATATGGTGTTATGGCTGTTTTTTTATTCATCGCATGTAGTTATGACTGTTTTACCTTTTTTAATCATTGATGTTTTTATAATTCATTGCATATAGTTATGGCTGTTTTTAATTCATCAGAGTCCCAAAATCACCACAACAAGTTCTTCTCGAGTATTATTATGAATCAAGAGAGGATTGAGATAGGTGGAAGTGTTGGTGATGACATTATTGGGGGTGTTGAAGAAGTGAGACAAAATGTAGTGGCAATGCCAACTAGTAATTCAGTTTGTAGTGCTACTTGCCCTTCTCATAAGTTGGCCGCATTCGCCATGGGACTGTTCGATAAGAAGAAACCATTGCAACAATCTAGCCTCATAGTTGCGAACCCCAAGTTTGGAGGGGGGAGTAAACTATGGAAGTGCAATATATGTTCAAAGACTTGGCATGGTAGCATCACTAGAACCGATGCACACTTGTTGCACCTTATAGGAAGGGGGTTGGTGTTTGTAAGGCTCTTTCACTTGATCAAAGAGCAGAGATAGTGAGACTTTATAATGGAAATACCACGAACAACATTCTAGAAGTTTGTGGTACTAGCATTGACGCTAACACCCCTTTGAGCTCTCTTAGATTGACAAGAATACTTTGGCTAGTTCTAGTTTTGGAATGACAAAAGTGGAAAGCAAAGGGAAGAGAGGCCGTGGGGGTTGCCCCCAATCCAGTTGTAGATATGTTTGATTCGAAGGCAAGGGAAGAGGCAAATGATGCTATTGGGATTTTTTTGTGTTACTTGGGATCCCATTTCATGTCAGTTGGCTCTCTCTTTATTACAAAGAGGTTATGGCCAAGGCAACAAAAGTAGGTACATGTTATGTGCCCTTGATACACCAAACTTAGGACAATAATTTTGGATATAAACTATTCCAAGGTTAATCTATTAATGGAGGAGATGAAGGTTACATGGGTGTCACATGGTCGCATCATTATCATGGATGGATAGACAGATATTAGACATCGACCACTCATTAATATCATTGTCACTTGTAAAGATGGACTGTATTTCTTGAGAGCAATTGATTGTTCTGGGAAGCAGAAAGATGCCGAGTTTCGCCATATTTTTCAATGATGCCATTGAGTAGGTTGGCCCTTCAAATGTTGTACAGTCATCACATATACAACTTATGTGTGTAGAGTAGCACGCAAGCTAAAGGAGGGTACCTATATTCATATTTATTGGACTTCGTGTTACGTGCATGCCATGAGCAATGCACTGAAAGACATGGAATATTTAGTGGGTCAAAAAGTTAGTGGTTGAGGCTAGGGAGGTGCAGATGTTCATATGCAATCACCACACATTGTTGGCACTCTTTTAAAGTTATTCGAGGAAGGAATTCCTCAAACCAATTGACATCCGCTTTGCATCCTATTATATATTGTTGGAAAGGATGCTTGAGGAGTCCCTCCAAGTTATGATTAGGACATGAATTATATCTCCGGTTTTTAGCATTATCAAATATGAGGATTCTAATAGCCCCAATGTTGGTGAGGTATGAGTGCATGGACAACATGCTTGGGCAAATGAAAGCAACTAGTCGGGTGAGGGACCCCACTGTCTGCTTACTACCATGAACATATTCAACCCATCATTCAACATAGATAGGAGAAGTTGAACAACCCACTATGTATGGCTGCATATGCACTAAATCCAAAATGGTATGTGGAGAGGCCAAGTAGAGTTATCCCTTTGGATGACGAGGAGGTGAAGAAGGGCCTTATGAAGGCTCTTAAAAAATGTTGTCCGAGAAGGCTTCACAAATTGAGTGACTCAACTTCATTGAACTTACTACAAAATTTCAACGAAGATGGACAAGGTATCATTGGCATAAGAGAAACCTGTGAGTTGGTGGTGACTATATGGGCGTCCAAGACTGCGTGCGAACACCTCCACCCGCCTCCTTTCCTAGGTTTCTAGTTCCTATCATGTGAGAGAAATTGGTCAACATATAGTCGGACTCAATCTGTTAAGAGGAATATGCTTACCTTTAAGAGAGTCGAGAAGGTCAGTAGCTATACACAATGCTTTGTTGTCCTTTAGATTGCAAGACAATTGAATACAAACAAACCCCAACATTTTAGTGGGATGTAGAGACTAAGGAGTTGAGGCAGGGACAAGAGGACAATTCTATGCAACGAAGATTGATCGGGCTCTTCGTTTCGGACGAGGATGATAGTTCCAATGAGGAGTTCATGGATGTTGGTTTGGATGCTAATTATGATTTTTGAGTTGAAACTTGTCTTCTTTTTGTAATATTGACAATTGTTGGTGTATTTGAATTTTAGATTAATGATATGAATATCAAATATTGTCAATTGATCAATCACAATGGTTTTATTCATAGTTACCGAAGACTCCCGCATACAACAAAAAATTTCCAAAATTTCGGGACGGCGAGGGGGTGGTTATTAAAATTATATATAAAATTTTAAATATTAAAATATACAAATATATTAATAAAAACTATGAATAGCAGTTTGTGACAGTCCACCTTGTGTATTTTTGCCCAAAAATTTCTGTATTCATATATCACTCTTGATTCTTATTATGTCTTTGTAATAATTTACATTTGGGTTATGGTTAACCGGTAAACATTTTGATCTATGCCTTACTGATTTTATCATCTACACAACCTTTCTCTTCACATAGAAATATACATATAGGCTTTGTGAGTTTGATAAGTGATTGGAGCTTCCAAAGTGAATTTTAAATTTGTAATTAGATTTATACATATACAAACTTTTTTTTTGAATAGAGATGAGTGGCTTCCTAAAACAATCTTACACCGGAAGAGCATAATTATAAAAATATGTTTTTAAAGAGAAAACAAGCATAATTATTTTTTCAATTTTAAAAGAAGAATTAACTAAAAACTAGACGTCCCTCGATTTTCTTGGATGTCCCCGAGCTTTTTCATTTTTCTCGAAACATGGGGGACGTTTCCTTGTTACCCCCTGCAACGACTTGAACACGTAGTTTTCTAGGGATGCGTCCCCACATAACACCGGTTTTATTTCAGCTTATTAAACTTTTTAGTCTCAAATTGAAATGGTTTTATTAAATTATAAATAACTTATAATATAAATTTAGTTGATATTTATGATTTCAGCTTTGCTTAAACCTCAAATGGTTTTATTTCAGCTTCTATAAGTCACAAACATAGTTACTTAAGTCTAGGGGATGGGATTTCCGATTTGGCAAAAAATTTCCCAATTTTTGGAGACGGTAGAGGGGATGGCTATTAATATAATGTATAAAAACAAACATTTAAATATTTTATCTTTATTCAATGAAACTTAGGGCTTTCAAAATTAGAATTCAATGTTTCGTAAAAAAATAACAGCTTTTTAAAAGTAAAAACTTCAAGAACTTTAAAAGGAAAAAAAAAAAAAAAGCGATATCCCCTCTAATTCCCTAGAAGTCCTTGAATCATTTGGGGACGTCACCAAAATCTAAGGGATGCGTTCTCGTGTGACACTTGTGTCACAAATGATTTTATGTCGAATATTTATATAGTTGTCACTTTATTTTTATATTTTAAATATAATATAAATATTTATATATTATTTTAATTAGCTGTCCCCCAACAGTTCCCAAAATTTAGAATTTTTTTGTTCTCCTAGAAACCCCGTCCCGCTGTCTTGGAGTCTTAAGTAACTATGGTTTTTTTTTCCATTTTGAATTCAGATTTCAGATATTCATCCCTATTCTCTCCAATTTCAGGATTTTCAGATTTCTACTGTGTAAGGTTTTTAGTCGAATTGTGAACTTTCAGTTCGATACTAAGTCCTTGTGTTAAAGCTTGTCAATCAGATTTGAGTTGAGAAATTTAGTTTTTAGATTGTGTTGGCTAGATTTTCTGCATAGCTGAAAACCTAGGCAGTCATGAGATAAATCTCCCTCATTTACTGGTGAGGCTCCCGTGTAAGATTTGTCAATTAAATATGCTAGTATCTATTTTTGGGTATTACTTTAACCATGCAGCTCATGAACCATAGTCTGTATAGTTTTGCAGCAAGTAAGCAACTGTAAAAGAAAGGAAAAATCTGCAGAAAAGGAAAATAATAGGAAACGAGAAGAAAGTAGAGAGGATGTGCAACCCAAGCAATAGTTTACAGAGTTGATTGCATGCACATAGATAGAACAAATAAATCTCGACATACAAAATTAGAAGCAAAGGAAACTTTCAGATCTAGATCTAGAATAACACATTTTATGAATAGATCTAGAAATAAACAAGAAACAAAATGCACCGTTGACACAAAGTTCTCTGGAAATCTGCCTCCTTTCTATTCCTCCGCTTTCAAAAAGCTATTAAGGGTTTCAGTTCAAACTGGAACACATGAATGCTGCTTACAAATTCTCCTTCTTTAACCCGTAGGTTCTTCCTCTACTTATAACATGTAGAGGGGAAATTACAAATAGGAAGCCTTTAGTGAACTGGCACATGTGGAAGTTGTAAAGGAAACAACTGACAATCTCCCTCTTGGAATTCCTCTTTGCATGACATGCATGATTTGCAACTGAAGATAGAACCTTCTATTTTGCATGTCTGCCACCTATTTCCAAGTAGTTGACTTCTTCAAGTAATGACTTTTAAACCAATCACTTAAGTTTTATAATTTAATTGATCGCTCAATTACTTTGTCGAAGAAAATAAGAGAAAGAAGAAGAAAGAAGAAGAAAGAGAAAAGTTGCAGTTTTGTTCTTTTTCATATTCTGCATGTAGTTGATTCTTTTGCCTTTGATTCTCACCAAACTGGATTTGGAAGCAGCTGGATCTGGAAGCGGCTAGATCTGGAAGCAAGTGACTGTGATTTGCTTGTGGGTATTGCCTTTGACTTGTCTTTCTTCTTATCCTTGAAGCTTTTGTAGTTCTCCAGTACATGCATCAGTGCAATGTTTGCTGTAAATAACTCATCATTTTTATTTTTAATTGCATATGAGCAATTAAAAATTTTGGAAAGCACTCTGGGTGAATGCAAATTCAATGAAGGCTTCAATTGGAAGATTGGGAGCACATGCACAAGATCCTGGAAGGAATTCTCCATGCATTGACTTCTACACGAGCTGCATTAGAAACAAGAGGATGAATTTTTGCCGGAAGCCTTTGCAATTGGATCGATTTGTGCAGATCTGACAATTAAATCAGTGATAGGTGCATGGCCTGTGTCTGTATCATTGACTTCAACAAATCTGGAAGCTATGCATGATTCCACAGAGCCTACCCTTTCATCCTCGCTTTGCCATGGCTGGAGCAATCTTTGTCTGAGCAACTCTTTTTCTTTTAATTATGCCGAATTCTTTGCAATTGGTGCAGATCTGACATTGATTTGCACTCTCTTTCACTTATATGAGCACCTGTAATGAATACCTGCAATTAATTCAGACAAAGACGGATTCCAGAGCATGAACACTTGATTTTTATCACAAAAATTTGCATATTAAGCCCGCTGCCCTAAAATTTGAGGCTTTGCTTGCATGCAAAACAAGCATAAATATTTTCAACTTCACCTGGGCACTCATACCAACATGCAGATAATTAACAAGGCATAAAACAAGCTCTTCCAATCCTAGGCGCCAAACTTTGAAGCTTCCCAGCAGTGGAAAATAAACTTCAATGCAAAAATCCTCCTTCCTTGGGCGCCAAAACTGTCCGGCTGCAATCCTTTGCAAAAAGAATTAATTACACCTTCACTTATGGCAGCCCATGCTTATATAACCCTCAGCATTCTATTTCTAATAATTGTCCATGCTATTCCTGGCAATTAATTAATAAACAAACATGTTTATTCCTCCAACTTGGGCGCCCAAATTTGCATGCTCATGGCTGCCATTAAATAAATAAATTTAATTTATTTTTAGCCCTCTACTTTCACTTAACATCATGCTTTGACCTCATGCGCCAAAATTAGGAATTAAATCCATTAATAAATACTTCAAAAAGTATTATTTCTCCTCCAAATGGGTCACACTTTTTAGCATGCTTTGGGGCTGCATTAAATAAATTAAATTTATTTATTTTTAGCCTTCTTCTTCCAGTCTTCCTTGACTTCTATTCATGCGTTGACTTTTCCTCATCCTTGGGCACCAAAATTAGGAATAAAAACAATTAATAAATGCAATTAAAGTTATTCTTTAATGCCCAAAGGGGTCGCACTTTTGGCAAAGGCTGGTTTCTATATTTAAAAGTCAATTTTGATGGGATTATTCACCTGCGTGGTAGCTCCAAAATCCCATTATCCACTTAAGTTGCTGTTTGACTTTCACAATGAGAATTTTTACCCTGCAAGGCAGGTAAGAAATTCCCATCAATGCCTTAAGTGATTTTTTCTTTATTTTACAATGGGAATTTTCACCTGCAAGGCAGGTAAGAAATTCCCACTTGCCTACTGCCTCTAATTTTCCCATCATGACTTAAGTGACTTTGCCTTCATGGGAAAAAGTACCCTGCAAGGCAGGTACAAAAATCCCACCTGCCTGTTGCGACCAAAAATCCCACTGCAGCTTAAATCCATCCATTCCCAAAAATGTGACCTGTCCAGAAGAAGCTTTTTTGTGCACGACTTCGTCTTTTTAAAGAGAATCTGACTTCCTGAGGCTGATTCCTTCTGGCATGGCGGCCGTAGATGATCTCCAGATACTCCAGGCAAGAAAACAGACTGTACTGGCAAAGGAATTGACCTAGGGGAATTTCACAGAGAAAAACACGCAAAAAAAAATAAAAACGAAAAACGTTGCCAGAAGTCACAGACAAAGCCTAGGATCCATTCCTGGTGAAAACCCTACTGGTATATGTGAATATTGACATGCAAAACTTCAACAGGGTTAAACCGGAGCACAATTTACTTCAAACGGGCTTTAAATAATTAAATAAAAACTTCCTGCAGACAAAACTTGGCGAAAGGATAAAACGAGTTTCAGCATTTGGGTATTTGTCGAAATTGGCTCATATGATTCATTGGGAATATCTTAACATAATACAGACATCTTCTGGCAATAAAAACACAAAAAGACCCATTATTTTAAAAAGAACGATATTTTTCAAATGGGTAGTCCCAGATTTCAGGGTGAAATCTGGGGACACCAATATGAAAATTTCTCTTCCAAAATTCTCAATTTAGAATTTTTTTTATAGACTTCAGCTACCAGTATTCCAAAATATTAATATTTCTAGATTTGGTTCATAACATCACCATCTTGAAATTATTCACTGTTCCCTTTGCTATGTGCATGTATTGACTGCCTGTCCACTGAATTGGTTATTTTATGCTTATATCAGATTCTGTTTATTTGAAGATATTTAGAATTTGAATATTATTAAAATATATTATGTTAATTGTGCTAATCCATTACGTGGACATTTTCTTGCTTTGCTTTCAAAAGTTTTACTCCATTCGATCCCGACCGGCTTGTATTTTGATCTATTTTTAGTGGCCATATTGATTTTTCGAAGGGGGTTTATTTGTTCTTTGCTTTTTTTTCAGGCTTATTTATGCAGGAAAGCAAATGAATGATGATAAAACAGCTCGGGATTACAATATTGAGGGTGGCTCAGTTCTTCATCTTGTGCTTGCCCTGCGTGGTGGCTATGGTCGAGTTTAAAAAAATCTCGTGCTTGCCCTGAGTGATGGCCATGGTCTGTTTCAAAAATTCATCTTATTACAAACGTAATCTATATTATAATTCCACTGGTGGTTATATATTGAGATGGCCTTTTTAACTGTCTAGACAAGGTCAAGAACCTGCTTTCTCCATCTTGTTTTAAGTATGTATTTTGTTCCGCTTGCAGACCAAAGAAGAACTCTTTATACATCGGAAGAAATAGATGAAATTCAGCTGTTTGGGTTTTTGTAGGATTTTGCTGTTAACCAGAATTGCAATTTTGACCCACTGTCTCATCTGACACTAATCTTTTCATGCAAGAAAATTACAAACTTGGATGTTTTGTTATATCTCTAATGCTTCTCTTTGCATATTTACTTTATGTAATTATTTTCTTGCTTTTATCCTTATACTCCTAAAAGCTAAAGAACAGTGTTTTTTCGTTTTTGGAATCTGCTACATTGTTTTTGCAACTGGTAAACATGGTTTCACCATTATTCTCATGATTGCTATCATTTTTAAAATCCCTCTTTTGAGAATTCCTGTCTTAGTTAAGGAATCTGCATCATCATCGGTTAGTTTTCCTTTTCTAGTTGGAGGATATATCTGAACGTTGCTTTCAGAACTTTGACAATAGGGCCTTTTGGTGGGAGAATCAATCTTTAACTTAGCAGCTGATTGAAAAAAGCGACTTAAGATTTTGATAGCACCAGAGACTATAATTGGCAGGTACTTGAATCGCTGTAACAACGAATGGTAAGCCATTAAATTCCTTTTAAAATGAATAGCCAAAAGTGGCCAAATGTATGATAATATCTACCTAGGTTGGAAGTTGCTAAAATTGATGTAGATGTTATAACTTATTTCTTGTGGAAGTTTGAGCAAATGCTACGTCTTACGGAGGGTTCCCACGGAGGGGGCTACTGCTCCTGATTTTACTGGAAGGTCAGTCCCAAGAAAGATGTTGGTAGCTGCTGCAGGAAAATTTAGAATCACAGAAAAGGTGGACCACCACATTTTTGACTCCGAGCAGGAGATGAAGATGTGGACCACCACATCTTTCCTGCATCTACTTTCAGTATTTTATCAATTTTTGATCTCATGACAATGGTGGAATGTTTAGTATTTTCTACTTTTTTAGCTTCGAGGTATCTAACAGAAACTTGACAACTAAGTCTGTGCTTGCATTTGAAATTACTGTAGCATTTCCTTTGAAAACACTCCTAAAATTTCCCTGCAGCACCTGCATGATAAATTTCAGAAGCCCCCTCCATCCTCCATGGGATCCTTAGGTAAGCCATTAACCTTTATTATTCTTGTAATATAAGAGACGTCCATTAGTTCTTTCAATAGATGAGTGATGAGTAGTTAGTGCTCTTTTATCTTCTCTTTTCTATATATTGGTTTGGTCCTCTAGTTTTGTTATAATGTTTGGCATGCTGCTGTGTTCCATCATTGCTCCATACTTCATGAAGAAGAGTTGTATCTATTTACAGTGCCATATCCCTTACTGAAGATTTAATTCTAATCAATATCAATCTATTTATTCAGTTGAAAACGCACGTAATTTAAGTACTTGACTAATAACTGAGACGAGGAAGATTTTGAAGGTTGTCTTGTCCTAAGGACCGAAGGGACTTGGGACAAGAAACGAAACATCCATTGTTATCCTAGCCCAGCCCAATCAATCGTAGGGCTAGCCATAGATAGATTGGTCTGGATGCCTTCCGGGGTACCAGAGGCTAACGGGGACTGGCAATATCACCCTGCATCCTGTGAACTTCGAACTTGGGGGCACTTCTGTGATTTGTAGGCCACCTTGTGATTTCTACAAGTGCTAAATTACAAACCGTTAGCTTTCCATTATTACCAATGTACTAAGTGTTGGGCGTGAGTTATCCGATGCTGATAATAATTATAAGACGAGGCTTATAAGGTGCTACAAGCACCACAATTGCCAATTGTGAAACGTGCAAGGTGCTAGGTTCCCCCTTGCCTTGTGATTATCGCCTGTGCAAATTTTTTAAAAATTATCGGGCTTTCTAACTAGGCTATAGCAGGGGATTTAGAATTGTGTATGAATTTAGTAAATGTATCTGAGGGCCTAATTTTGTAATTGAGCAAAATTTTATAGGCGATACACAAGTCTAAATCAACTCTCACTAACCAAAAAATTATAGTCTGAGCCAAACAAAAACTACATATATTTAGACCGAGTGCCTTTAATTTTTTTAGTATGGGGGCCTAATTTTGTAATTGAGCAAAATTATATATTTTTCAGCTAGCATAATTATAATTATTTCTAGTAAAGCATTCATATTGAAAAAATGAAAAAAACTAGAACACAATTTTTACTTTTAAGATTTAAGCATAGTAAGATGGTGTGAAAAATCTATTATTGTGATGGAAATGTGGTCTTTTATATTGAAAGAAAAAGTACATTTGATCTACTTGGCTTTGCTCAATAGCTCATCTACCATTTCCATGGATTTCTTTTTGCAGTACAATCTACCTCTACCTGAGAAAATTTATAAAATTCTAATCCTTTTTTATTTTCTCATTTGATTTTAGGTTGTCAATTGACCAAATTATTTTGAGGAATCACTAAACCTCGTTAACTTCACAATGCATTTAATTTGGAATCGTACTAAATCAAACTTTAGTTGAATTAATTGATGCAAAAGGAGATCGATATGTTTGACACATGTTTGTCTAATTATCTCCCACTTCCATACCAACACTGCCATTCTTGTAGAATGCTATTTATCATAATCTCCTATTGATGGTATTTTAGAGCCTTTGTTCATATCAATAAATTTGACATTTTTGTGCCATCACACAGTGAGCAAATTTTAATAGATCTAATTGTGATAGAAATGGAGGGTAGAAGACAAGAAAGGGATAAAACCATGCTAATAAGTAGAAATGATTGTTTTTGTCGTACATGCAACAATAATGAAACACTACAATCATTGGAGTAGAAATATATTGCAACACAAAGAATCCAACCTTGCTCAACTAATTTCAATGATTTGAATTGAGATGGAAATTCAAAGGACAACATGCTAAATTGTGGAAACTTAATGTGTTATATATAGGTAGGAGAGTTTTAATTACAACAATTGCAACACTTCAAGAATAATAGAAAAATAAACCATAAATGAATGGATATAAAATATGCTGAAAGAAATAAATTTTGAATAAAATAATTTGTTGCTTCAAAGTGATATGGGAGGTAGGTATGTGTAGCCATCTATGTGAAGAGATATGAGATGCTATCTTTGTAAATAGATTCGTTCTGCTATATTTGAGAAGAGATGGAGGCTATTTCTCCCGCACCACCATAATGGAAGGTAGTAATTTGTGAGAAGAGATGTGGAGCTATTGTTTTGTGCTCTACATATAACAAAATGGTAACAATCTCTGTGATGACATGTGAAGGTAAAAACTCTATCTTCTTACAATTAACCCTCCTTGTTACATTGGGTGCCTATTCTTGTTCATATATTTTCAGCGGGAAGTGAACAATGTCAAAATATAATATGAAAGAATTCAACTTGAAATGTGAAGTCATGTGACAAGTGTTCTCCCAATAAGTTGACATATTTTGTCATGTTCCAAAACTCATAAAAATACAATTTTACTATATTTTCAAGTATTTTAACACTCTTTTGCATTTTGCATGTTTGAGGTCCCTTTGTAGCATTTTTAAGACCCTAAATGTTATTCATATGCCTTTCATAGTCACTATAGGGAAGTTTGGAGGGCATCTATGTAGTTCACTTCATGGACTTTCCAACGCATACTATAGTTTACAATTATGATCAACAGATCTAGGAGATAGGACCCCAACATGGTGACATTAGTGATATATTAATTTTCTTTCTTTAATCCAAAAGAATGTTTTATGCCGCGACTTGGATCATTCACCCTTTTTGAGATGCCATGCCCCATTGCTCTTAGTTTTAATTTTTGATGAACATAGGAAGCTTTTGAGTATACATGCAATTTCCTTCCAATTGAGTGAGGTAACTCGCCCAAAATCCATGTTTACTAATTTTGAAGACTTATGTGTGGGGATGTCAACTAACATGCAAAGTTGCTTTGTGGTTGTATTCCCCATATAAGCTGATAGGGATGTAGTTTCCAATGATGACTAGAATCATGAGCTTTTTACAAACATAAACAATTTGATGAAACAAACACCTTTTGTGTGTGAGTAGAAGACTTGCATTGATGTTTAGTACGTTGTTCTACATACATGCCCTCTTTAATGAAATGGGGACCCGTGGTGGGTTGAGATAATTCTTTGATATACTCAAGACCTAAAATTTTAGGTCTCTTTGCTTCGTGAGGTTTTTGAATTCTTTGACCATCTTTGCCAAGACCCTGTCCAATGTATCCCATTTTATTTAATGGTTTAAAAGTAATACATTTTGTTTGTTTTTCAAAACTATAAAATAAATATAAAAAAAAAAAAGAATGTAAGAACCCGAATAACGTACATTGTTTCCTTTGTTTATATCGCGGTTTATATGTAAAAGTGTCTTCTTTTCTTTCATCTTTTTGAATGTCTTGTAGGATAGCTAGGTCCTTGTAAAATTCATCACAAAATGCTTCTTTTTGTGCAAGTTTCTTCTAAAGCTTGTGTATAGCTTTGTCGTACCTTTCTTTTGTTCAAAATAATCTTTCCACCTCAAAGCTTCCAAATAGGGAAATAATTGTTTGCATATATATCACATGCTCCATGATGATGCTAAGGTTGGTCTACAACCTTTGGTTTTCACCCTTTAACCATTTATTGTGTTCAAGGAGTGACACTTATTTCATGAGGCTGAAAATGAATCCACATCTTGAAATGGGTTGTCTTACCGTTTTTGCCTATTTATTTTTTCC
Organism: Taxus wallichiana var. yunnanensis; assembly: GCA_018340775.1. Classification (NCBI taxonomy): domain Eukaryota; kingdom Viridiplantae; phylum Streptophyta; class Pinopsida; order Cupressales; family Taxaceae; genus Taxus; species Taxus wallichiana. The sequence goes on from CM031238.1 coordinate 455,576,687, forward strand.
ATGAATTGCGAAATTGCTTCAAAACATACGGCTTTTTAAATTGCTTTGATAACATTGATCCAAATTGAGATGTGGATCTAGTGGATAATACACTAAATTGCAAAAACTTAATGTGTTATAGGTGGAAGCAATTTAATTACAACAATTGACTCATAAAATAATATTAGAAAATTGTAACAAAATAGATCAGGAAGGAATGGAAATAAAATACACACAAATATTATTTTCTCAATAAAACACATTACTTCTTCATTGATATGGGAGGTATGTACTACTATCTATGAGAAGAGATGTGAGTTGCTATATCTATGGAGAGATGTGAGTTATCTTTGAGAAGAGATGCGAGCTATTTCTCCCAGTGTCATTACAATGAAACATAGTGATCTCGAGAAAAGATATGCAACCATTGCTCTATGGTTTCCGGAAGATTGACATTCAAGAAGGTTGACAACCAAATCTAGTTGTGTCTCAACTTACATGACAAGGGGCTCAAAAATACTATAAATAACCCCATAGCCCCATCATGTAAAATGTGTAAGAAGCATTATACACTTTGAAGAAAATTCACTAAAGTTGGGAGTTTTGCAAATAATATTTGGAGAGCAGGTTGGTGACGAGGGTTTGAGGGTTTCAAAGGAGACTTGTTGTGTTATGTCACACATGACTTATGCATGTGTGTTGTTTTGAATCTATATATCTTCCTACCTATAATGAATGTTGCACCTTATTTTTGTAAAGGGATGTATATTTTTGTGTATTTATTATACGATGATATTTATTCCTATAATACAATTAGTCATATCATGCATATAATGGATGAGACCTATCCTGCCATAATGTAATAGTCGGTATATCGAAAGGGACTACCGTATATACCATCTCTATATCTATATAGAATAGTAGTGGAGATGTGTGGATCAACCGATTTGGCTACACCCGATCCACCGCAAATAGAGAAGAGATAGGCGTTCTACCTTCCCCCAATACATAAATATGGGACTATAGATAGAGATGGCCCATGTATAGATAGGGGATGAATGCTCATATATAGAGAGGGACCATCACCATATCGATATCCGGGGTGCATAAATGCCGCTAAACAATATAAATTTGGTCGTCGGTCCCTATCCCCTATATATGGGTGAGAGATGATCCCCATGTATAAATAGGCCCCAAAACACATATCCTCCCAATCCCTTATCCATATATGGGGTGGGTGGGTGGTCTCTCACATATACAATTAGTGTATATATACACGGATGGCCGTTGGCCTATTTGACCGGTCCAGAGAGTTGAAGCCATATCTCATATTTAGGGTGGGGAGAGCTGATATTTTTAAGGCCACCAATCCCTATATAGAGAGATGACCATTGTAGCGCAAGGGCAAACCCCTCGAATATAGTCACACAATGGAGTGCATAAATAAGTTGTAGATTTCTATTTATGTCAAGGACCTTAACGACATCTACATGCAACTATTATAAATGGAGCCTACAACTCTCTCATAAAGCTACAAACAAATTCTTGGTGTTCTCCTATGGACATATCCTAGATTGGTTACACTTATTTTCTCAACTCTATGACCTACAAACTACACAACTCTCAACTAACTTCTTTTGCCTCATGTGCACATTCAACAAGTTTTTTGTTCTCCAAGGGATGCTCCACATCTTGGCCACCAAATAACTTACTCGTGCTAATGCCAAAATGGTGAACTCGTCCTTCTTTGATAGCCACGTTTTATCACCTCTCTCTCTCCTTGTTTGGATCCTCTTCGGGCATACTTGGTTTTCTTCTAGATGCTTCTAAATCTTCCCGCTCAAACTCAAATTTGAACTCGAGTTCATTGAATACTATTAGATACTTCATCGCCATTTAGACATTTTTAGTTGGGCCATGTCAATTTGGTTGTTGGTCTTCTCTCGATTCATTCTTTGTCATCACCCTTTATTTGATCGCTTTTATGACATATTTTTTCTTTTTCGTCGATCACCAATTCTGCACACTCCTTTCTCGCAATCCTTTTCCACACCTCTTTTACTCGTTATACCGCACACTCTTTGTTTTGAGGTACACCTTTACTTTCTTCTACGCACTGTCCTTTGGCTTATTTTCCTTCATATATTTGCATGTCCACTTCGTTATCCAAGCTATTGCACAATCCTTCATTCATGATCTTGCACCTTCCATGCATTCCATGATATTGCACAAAACTTCCCTCGAAATTTGTGTCCCTCCAATCTGCTAGGATGGGTCAAAAATATGTTGCACTCCTAAAATTCCTACACACACCGTTGCACATTATTCTCTCGCATGTCACTTTCATAACTTTTCTCGCAAACCATCGTGTGCCCAAATCTACTCTACCCTCTCGCAAAACCTCAACGCATTACTACACGCTCACTTCTACTACTCTTTTCCATCCTTAGCCATTGCATAGATCCCTCACTCACTTCTGCGTAATCACCCTTTCATTATGTTACCCTTCCACTATCTTCTCCACGTGGTCTTCAACTTCACGCGCACGCACACTTAGCCAAAATTGTGTAAGATTTCTTTGAACCTTGGATGCTCTTGCATCAAACACTTGAGGTACTTAAAACTTGAGTTCCACCTCAAGTAGACTGAGTGAGTGGTAGAACCACCCTTCGTACTATTGAGGCTTATAGGTCCATCTCCTTTGTCCTCTAAGCCTTATCCCGACCTTGATGCTTCTTCCAACGTCTCTTCTAGTCCTTCATCACTTTCTCATGACTCCTCTATGCTATCTCCGCACACTTCGATGAGATTGAACTCATCACCATCTAACGTCCTCCTCTAAATAGATCTCTCACCTTCATCCTTTATGAGTCTCTGCTTGCCACAAACCATCTAATTTGAAAGATTTTGCTTTCCATGAATTGTCCTCTTATGGATTCTCTATTGAGCCTTTTATCTTGCAAGTTTACGCTCGCCTTGAACTCTTTCTTCGTGAGTCTGCACTCACCCTTATATATCCACCTCCACCTAAATCCTTTGGGGTTTTCTTCTTCTTTTCCCACTTCATCTCTAAGATCCTTTTCTTTGTGCATTTCTTCCTTGCACACTTCCTCTCCTCTACACTCTCTTCTTTTATGTCATTCTCCACTTCATGGTCTTCCATTGCACACTTTATCCTCGCACACCCTTTCTTATGTCCTCTCATTGCTTTTTTGTCATGAATCTCTTCATCATGCTCTTATCTACGCTATCCTCCTTTGCGTTTTTCTTTACACACTCCTTTTCACATCTTCTCCTTGCGCTATTCACCGCACATCTTCGTGCGCCCATCTCTCCACACACTCATGGGTTTAGACCCACCATGGACTGTTCTTCTCTCAACCTTCCTTTCTCCCTTCACCCTTCTTTACCTCGGGCTTGCCTTCATTACGTGTTTTCTTCTTCATGTACTCTACCTTGTGCATATCTTTCATGCAATCTTACTCTTTATGCCCGATATCTCCTTGCAAGTTTCTCCTTCAATTCTCCTTCTCTTGACCCTTGCTAGAGCCACAACTGATCAATCAGCTGCTATCTTCTTTCTCACAAAATTCTCTCCTCATCCATTTCCTCGTGGATACTTCACCATTTTATTTTCTCCTTTGGTGTGTCCTTTTCGTCACACACTCTCCTTAGTTCCTTCTCTTCTAGTTGTGCTCCTTCCTCACAGCCGTAATCTACATTTTTGGTCAGGGGCCACATCTCCTCTCCCTTTTCTAGGGGTGGTTTCTCCCGGGAACCATCTATCTTATTCTCTTCTTCCTTTGTGCATGGTTCATTACACAAAACTTCGGAGCTTCCTTGCACTTCTAGTTTCATTTGTTTCTTATGGGGAAACGTTTCCTTTTCTCGTAATGTCTCCTCATTTTTACCATGCCTTTCAATATTCTCGCATGCTTCCTCATGTGCACCTTTTCCACTGCACACTTCTACATGAGCCTCCTTAGACCGCTCTTTTATTTTCTTTGAGGAAACTCCTCACACAATGCCTTCTTTTGGTTGTACTCTCCTTCTCTTGTGTGCTCCTCTACACACTCCTTGTTGAGACCTTCACGAGCATCCTTCTTGGGTACACTATTTTTCACATGCACTATCACAACCTCCATTGTAGACTGTTATACTTCTATTACCTTCTGGGAAACCTCTTCCTCTCTTGTTGGGGTTAGCGCACCGGTTGTACGAGATAATATATCGATCTAAGCATACATGCAAATAAAAATGAGATATTTTACCAAAAAAATATACAAAATAAGAGACATAAATCAACACCATATTTAATGTGGTTCACCAATGTGGGTTGTGTCCACCAAGAAATAAGCCAATCTATTAACCAAAGCTTTGACAAGATATACAATGAAGATTTACAATCTTCCACACCTCTCGATGTACAATATTTTCTTTCTTTAAAGCTTTTGCTTCATCACCAAGAATTCCCTCTCCCACCATATTTTGCAAGTTCTTAATTTCTTGTTAATACTTACTTCTAAACCTTAGCTTTTATGCTTATATAGTCATTTATAGACTTAGGGCACTTAACCATGTAATTACAATCAATATATATATTTTAATGCTAAAAATAGATTTAATTACCTAGAGTTAATTAAAACATCCTCACACAGTAACCGATGTCGGTTAGCCCTAACCAATGCCGGTTCTTCCTTGCCTCGAAAGTCCAGGTTCCCCTAACCAATGACTAGCGGTTATTGTGTTTTCTAGCAAGTTTCACATTTCATGTTAAATCAAGTAATTGAGCTCCACAACTCAATAATCTCCCACCAGATTAATTACTTGCACTATAATCGTACAACATCATTCTTGGATCCTTTCTTAGCTCCGCTTTCTTCCTCTTCAAGTCTCAAACTTGAAGACCAACAGTGGAGTGTAGCTCCACCTTCTCCTTTGCTAATGGCTTCGTTAGCATATCCGCATGGTTCTCGCCGCATGAATCTTTTCTAGATTCAACTATCCATCCTCTAATACCTGCTGTATGAAATGATACCTCAATTTGAATGTGTTTCGTTATCGAATGAAAGATTGAGTTCTTTGCCAAGTGAATTGCACTTTTGATTGTCACTAAACAATTTACAATTACCTTGCTCCTTTCCCAACTCTTCCATGAACCTACTCATCCATATCATTTCCTTTCTAGCTTCGCAAATGCAACATACTCTGCCTCTCGTAGTAGACAAAGTCATAACCTTATGCAGTCTTGAAATCCAACTAACTTCCATCCCACCTAATGTGAAAATATATCCAGTAGTGCTCCTCCTACCATCCAGATCTCCAGTCATATCCGAATCAACATAGCCACATAATGAAATATCCGAACCTCCATAGCATAACTACATGCTAGATTTTCCTTTCAAATACATGAGTATCCATTGGACTACTTTCTAATGCTCTTTACCTGGATTGGCCATATATCTACTCACCACTCCCACTTCCTGTGCAATGTATGGTCTAGTACAAACCATAACATACATGAGACTCCCAATTCTGAAGCATATGACACTCGTGTCATGTATTTGACCTCCTTATGTGATGAAGGACATTGATCTTTTCTCAATTTGAAGTGTCCAACCATAGGTGTACTAACAAGTTTTGCATTCTGCATGTTGAACCTTTCTAACACCTTTTAGATATAATCCTCCTGAGACTAATATAATTTCTTGTTTTTCCTGTCTCTATTTATTTGCACCGCCAATGATTCTTTTTGTAACTCCTAAATCCTTCATAGAAAATGTGTGAGCTAGCTTTCTCTTAAGCTCACTAATGTCCTGCATACTAGATCCTACAATAAACATATCATTCACATACAATAACAAAATAATATAGCTCCCATTTTCAAGCTTATTGAAATAAACACAATGGTCAGATTCACATATCAAGTAACTATGTTCTTGCATAAAACTATCAAACCTCATGTACCATTGCCTTGGAGCTTGCTTGAGCCCATACAGACTCTTTTTCAACCTACACACTAATTTATCCTTATCCTTGACTTCATACCCAAGCGGCATGTTCACGCATATAAATCTCTTCATCCAAATCACCATGAAGGAAATCCTTCTTCACATCTAGTTTCTCTAAATGAAAATCTACTGCAACTAAACTCAATACAGTACGAATAGAAGTCATCTTAACAACGAGAGAAAATATTTCGCCAAAGTCAATACCTGTTTTCTGTGTAAATACCTTTAGTACAAGCCTATCCTTATACCTTTTCTGTCCACCCTCTTCTTCCTTGATCTTGTAAACCCACTTGTTCTGCAATATTCTCTTACCTGTTGGAAACTTAACCAAATCCCAAGTTTGGTTCTGCTCCAAGGAGTCCATCTCCTCATCCATGCCATGTTCCCACTGGGCGTGGGTTTTATCTTGCATTGCTTCTTCAAAATTTCGATTCACCATTATCAGTCAATAATAAATAAAATAGAGAAGGTGTAAATCTTTCTAAAGGTTTACTTACCCTTTGTGACCTTCTCACATGAGTTTGGGGTACCAGAGGCTCAATTTGAACCTCCCGACATTCATATTCAAATTTGTCGCTGACCAACGTATGTCACCTCTAACTAACGCCGCTACGCTAACCGATGCCGCCGGTTTGGATTTTTCAGAACGTAACCGATACCGGTTCATCTGACCAATGTCGGTCAGGGGTAAACCGACACCGATACTGTGTAACCCTATTGGTAATACTTTTAAATCCGAGAGTTCATTTTCATTCACAAACTTCTCAACCGGTTCATCCTTGGGTACCAAAATTTGATCCCTGTACATTCTCTTTTCATTCCATTCAACATCATGACTCCTAATAATTTTATAATTCTCTAAATCCCAAAAACGGAAACCAAAATTACCAAATCCATAACCAATAAAATTACATATCTTAGATTTTGCATCCAACTTCTTCCTATTTTCCTTATCAACATGCACAAAAGCTTCAACCAAAATCTTTAAGAAAAGAAAGATCTACCTCTTTTCTCGGTCCAAGCTTCCTCTGATATTCCTCTATCTAGTGAACTTGAAGGCCCATGGTTAATCAAATAAACCGCTGTATCAACTGCTTCTATGCAAAACTACAAGGGAAATTCAACATGTATCCTCATAATTCTAGCACGTTCAATGATTTTCTTGTTCATTCTTTCTGCAACACCATTCTCTTGTGGTGTTCTTGGAACCATTCTTTCTTTGTGTATCCCATTCACTCGAACAATAATAATTGAAAGCCTTGCTTCACAATATTCACCACCATTGTCGGATCTAAGGCATTTTAACTTAGAATTTGATTCATTCTCAACAAGGGCTTTCCATCTTTTAAAACTCTCAAAAACATCGATTTATGTTTAATACAATAATATCATATCTTTCTTGTAGCAACATAAATGAAAGTAACATAATACTGAGATCCTCCATGAGAAGCTACATGGGGGGTCCCCACACATATGAGTGTACAAGCTCCAATTTCTTCTTTTTCTTAGCTGCCCAAATTTGAGAAATCTCACTCTCTTTTGATTTCCAAAGACACAATGCTCACATAAATCAAGACCTAAATCTTCCAAATCGATAACTTACCCTTAGCCTTTAATAGTTGCATTCCTTTTTGAATCATATGGCCCAACCGATTATACCACATGCATGCATATGAATATGAAGTAGATAATATAGAAAAGTAATCAATAACACATATAGATAAATATAACGTTCCTACCTTCTTACCTCTTTCCACAAAAAACCACCCTTGGTGACTTTCCAAGAGTCTACTGTGAATGTAACCATGAAACCAACTTCATATAGTTTTCCCGCAGAAATAAGATTCCTTTTGAGGCTTGGCATGTGCCTCACATCTTTCAATACCCACGTATTTCTATTCAGTAATTTTATATGAACTTCCCTTTACCAATAATCTTGTAAAGTTCATCATCGCCCAAATAAACATGTCTAAAATTGTTCTGGACATAATATATGAAATAATCCTTATTAGGGGTTGCATGGAAAGAAGATCCTGAATCTAAAACCCATGATTCTATTCTATTATCCAAATAAATAATAAGATCATCTTGCATTACCTCTACTACAATATTTGCCTCTTTATTTGACTCTTTACCTTTGTCTGGGTGTTGGTTCTCTTTATCCTTTGACCAAAAATATTTCTTTGCATGTCCTTTCTTTCCACATTTCTAATAGGTAATTCCCTTACCTCTGGATTTAGATCTGTCATCCCTTGACTTTGATTTCCCATTATTCTTAATCTTGGATCTCTCCTTCTTTCTACCTCTGCTTTCTACATTCAAAGCATTCTTAGATGGCGATTTTTCTCAGTAGTTTTCCTGCAAATTTCTTCATTCAAGATTATACTAACCACATAATCAAACTTCAAAATATTATTAGTAGATCTTTGTATTACTAACAACCATTACCAAGTTATTCCAACTATCAGGAAAAGAACATAAGAATAAGAGTGCTTTCACTTCATCATCAAACGAGAATATCAATCGATTTTAATCGATTTACAATAGATTAGAAATCATTCAAATGCCTAGATGCAGATCCACCCTCATGCATGTTATAACTAAATAGTTTCTTCATTAAAGAAAACTTATTTGAAGTACTAAGTTTTTCTTATAAATTAGCAAGATATTTCATTAACCCTACCGTAAAAGTCACTTCGTAATATTAGAAGCCACGAGATCTTTGCAAGCTCAATCTTATAAATCCTAAAACCTTTCGTTAAGAATCTTCCATTCTTCATCAGTCATCTTCATAGGTCTAGACTTCTCATCCAACGGTAAATACAAATCTCTTTGATACAGATAATCCTCAATCTGCATCTTCCATAATTGATAATTTCAGCCGTAAAACTTCTCTACCTTGTATTTGTTTTTTTTGCCATTGTTGTAGCTCTCACTCAATCAGAAAACCCTATGTGAGTAAATATGTCAACACAAAAAACCCTCAAACAAAACTTTGATATCAATTGTTAGGGTTAACACACCGGTTGTATAGATAATATATCAGATCTAAGCATATATGCAAATAAAAGTGGATACTTTACCAAAAGAAATATACAAAACAAAAGATATAAATCAACACCGATTTAACATGGTTCACCTAGTGTGGGCTACTTCCACTAAAAACAAGACAATCTATTATCCAAAGCTTTGGAAGATATACAATGAATATTTACAATCTTCCACACCTCTCGGATGTATAATATTTTTTTCTCTCAAGGTTCTCCTTCTTCTCCAAGAATTCTCTCTCACACAATTATTTTCACAATAATCATTAACTCTTACAATCCTATACTTATAAACCCCGTATTTCATGCTTATATAGACATATACAAACTTAAGGCACTTAGCCATGCAATTACAATCAATATATGTGCTTTAATGATAAAATTATATCTAATTCCCGTGAGTTAACTAAAACACTCATGCACAAATAACCAATGCTAGTTAGCCCTAACGATGCCGCCGATTCTTCCTTTCTGACCGATGCCGATCATAGGTGATGATGCCGGTCCCTCCATAACCTGCTCTTGCCGTTCTGTGCTTTCATGCAAGTTTAATATAACATGCTAAATGAAGTAATTGAGCTCCACAACTCAACACTCACGAAATCCCCGAGAAATTATTCTTATTGCGCAATCGACTCTTCACTGAGTCTTCTCTCTTCTCGTGCATCCATTTCACTTTTTAGTGCACCTCACATTATCACGTTGCTTTGACTCCTCACCGATTCCTTCATGTACTTCATGCACATTTTTATTGCACACCATTTCTCCTTCCTTGTTGATGTCCGAGATCCAAGACCTCTTCGACTATCTTCCTCCTCCAAAGATTCTTCTTACACCTTTGAACTCCATCATTATCTCCTCTAACATCTTCATCATTATCAGGTCCTCTTCACCATCTCTAGGTGACATATTTCCTTCTCACACAATAAATTCAATCCTCCTTCAACCACTCCACTCTAGGATTTGTTTGCTTTCTCTACCCGCTTCTCTCATAGTGAAGAACAAAATATCTCTTATACTAGTTGCCTCGGGTTCGGTTCTTTGCTAGCTTTTCTTCTTCTATTTCATAGGAAAGTATCCTTTTCTAATACCACTTGGTGCATGGGGGAACCCACTTGTTATAGAGTC